>CAJGYO010000889.1:0-143659 GCA_904845875.1 Miscanthus lutarioriparius | reverse complement strand
CGCCTTTCCATGGCATCGTGCCTAGAAAGCAGGTCATGCCACTCAGGCAGATTGATCTGCCCATCACCTTCGGGGATCCATCCAATTATAGGTTGGAGACCCTTACCTTCTAGGTGGTCGAATTCCATGGAACCTACCATGCCATCCTGGGACGTCCATGCTACGCGAAGTTCATGGCTATCCCCAACTACACCTATCTAAAGCTAAAGATGCCAGGACCGTGTGGGGTCATCACCATCGGCACCTCCTTCCAGCATGCCTACGAGTGCGAGGTCGAGTGCTATGAACATGCTGTGGCAATCGTCGCATCCAAGGAGCTTGCGGCTGTCATTAAGGAGGTCGCCGAAGAAGCACCCAACCCTAAGTGGTTGACTGGGTCTTTCGAGCCAGTGGAGGGTGCCAAGGAGGTTCTCATAGACCCCAGCGGCTCCAAGAGCAAAGTGGTGCGCATTGGCACCACGCTTTGCTCTGAATAGGAAAGCGCACACATTGAGTTACTCCACGCCTATAGAGACATCTTTGCATGGAAACCCTCGGACATGCCAGGCATTCGTAGAGAAGTCATCGAGCACGCCTTGAATATCAGGCCAGGCTCCAAGTCAGTGAAGCAGCGCTCGTGTTGCTTCAACGAAGGGAAGCGTAGGGCCATCGGCGAAGAGATTGCAAAGCTTTTGGCAGCCGGATTCATCAGGAAAGTATACCACCCTGAGTGGTTAACCAACCCCATTCTTATACAAAACAAGAGCGGCAAATGGAGAATGTGTGTTGACTATATGGGTCTCAACAAAGCATGTCCAAAGGATCCATTTCCTTTGCCACGCATAGACCAAGTAGTTGATTCGACCTCAGGGTGCGAAACCCTTTGCTTCCTTGATGCGTACTCCGGGTACCATCAGATCATGATGAAAGAGTCCAACCAGCTCATGACATCTTTCATCACCCCATTCGGATCGTTCTGCTACGTCACAATGCCATTCGGTCTTAAAAACGTAGGGGCTACGTAACAGCGTTGTATGCTTAAGTCTTTCAGGGACCTCATCGGGCGAACCATTAAGGCCTACGTGGATGACATCATGGTCAAGTCCAAATGGGCTGACCAGGTTGTAGCCGACCTTGAGCAGACCTTCACAAAACTCTGAGCAAACGGCATTAACCTCAACCCCGAGAAGTGCGTTTTCAGGGTCCCAAGGGATATGCTGTTGCGTTTTATCGTCTCCAAGAGTGGCATCGAAGCCAACCCAAAGAAGATCTCGGCCGTCACGAGGATGGGCCTAATTAAGAACATAAAGGGGGTACAGCGAGTTATAGGGTGCCTCGCCATGCTCGGCCGCTTTATCTCATGCCTCGATGAACGAGGTCTCCCCCTCTATCAGCTCCTGAAGAAGGACGACCATTTTGAATGGATGCCCAAGGCCTAGGAGGCCCTTGATGTGGTCAAGCAGCTTCTGACGAAGGCCCAAATCCTAGTCCCCCTAACTGACATGGAATCGCTTCTGCTCTATATTGCGGCCACCACGCAAGTAGTCAGCGCCGCCCTAGTGGTAGAGTGAGAAGAAGAGGGACATGCCCTCAAAGTGCAGCGTCCCGTGTACTTCATTGGTGAGGTCTTGCCCGACTCCAAGACCTACAACCCCCAGATCCAAAAGCTCTTGTACATCATACTTATCGCCAAGAGAAAGTTATGTCACTACTTCGAGTCACATCCGGTGACGGTCGTGATGTCCTTCCCTCTTGGCGAGGTCGTCCAAAACTAGGATGCCACGGGAAGAATCACAAAGTGGCCACTCGAGCTGATGGGTCAAGGCATTTCGTATGCCCCCCAAATGGCCATCAAGTCCCAAGTGCTGGCTGATTTTGTTGTAGAGTGGACCGAGGTCCAAATGCCACCAGCAGTCGTCGACCAAGACTATAGGGTGATGTACTTCGATGGATCGCTGATGAAGAAAGGCGTCAGCGCGGGACTGGTCTTCATTTTGCCCCTCCAACAATGTGGCCGAGTATGAGGCACTCATCAATGGCCTACGCATCGCCATCGAGTTGGGTATCCGATGCCTCGATGTTCGAGGCGACTCCCAGCTGGCCGTCAACCAAGTCATGAAGGAGTCGAGCTGCAACAACGCCAAGATGGCTACATATTGCTGAGAAGTCCACCAGCTGGAGGACAAGTTTGACGGTCTCGAGCTCAATCACATCCTGAGGCATCTCAACAAGGCAGCCGACGCACTAGCGAAGACGGCGTCTGGTCGAGAGCCGATGCCAGTGGGCGTCTTCGCCAGCGATTAGCACAAGACCTCGGTCCGCTATGAGGAGTTGGAACAAGCCGGTGATGGGCTGCCCGCCTTGGCCTTGGTGGCTGACCAGCCGGCGGCTCCATCCGACCCCGAACTCATGGAGCTTGAGGAGGATCCTATGACAGAGCCCGACCCTCTGGCCAATTGGAGGATGCCCTACCTCGACTACCTTCTCCATGAGGTGCTACCAATGGACCAAATGGGGGCTCAGCGGCTCACACGTCGTGCCAAGTCATTTGTTGTTATCAATATCAAACTCTATAGGCAAAGCCACACCGGGATCCTACAACGTTGCATTCCCATTTAACAAGGGAAGTGGTTGCTGAGCGATATCCACGGTGGGTTTTACGGTCACCATGCAGCGCCTAGAACCCTAGTTGGAAACGCATTCTGACAAGGCCTCTACTAGCCGACCATGGTAGCCGACACTGAATAAATCGTGCGCACCTACGAAGGGTGTCAATACTACACTTGGCAGACCCACCTACCGACGCAAGCACTCTAGACAATCCCCATCACATGGCCATTCATGGTCTAGGGGCTCGATCTGGTCGGACCTCTTAAGAGGGCGCCTGGGGGCTATACGCACTTGCTTGTCACCGTAGACAAGTTTACGAAGTGGGTAGAGGCTTGGCTGATATCCGCGATCAAGTCCGAGCAAGCCGTGTTGTTCTTCCTTGACATCGGCCATCGCTTTGGAGTCCCAAACTCCATTATCACGGACAATGGCACATAGTTCACCAGAAAGAAGTTCCTCCGATTCTACGATGAATACCACATTCGCGTCGATTGGGCCACCATGGCGCACCCCCGCACGAACGGGCAGGTCAAGCGCGCGAATGGCATAGAAGGCCTCAAGCCTAGGATCTTCAACCGGTTGAACAAGTTTGGTGGACGATGGGTGGTGGAAGTTCCCACGGTGCTCTGGAGCCTGAGGATGACCACCAGCCAGGCCACCAGATACACACCATTCTTCATGGTCTACGGTTCCGAGGCTATCCTCCCGACCGACCTCGACTATGGAGCGCCAAGGGTCAGGGCATACAATGAACATGGAGATGAGGCATACCTCAAAGATGCCATGGACCAGCTAGATGAAGCGCGTGACATCGCCCTCCTCCGCTCGGCCAAATACCAGCAAGCGTTACGTCGGTACCACAGCCGTCGAGTGTGGGGTCGGGCCTTCAACATTGGGGACCTAGTGCTCTGCCTCGTCCAGAGCAACAAGAACTGCCACAAACTCTCTCCGCCATGGGAGGGACCATACATCGTCGTGGATGTGCTCTGACTAGGCACCTACAAGCTCAGGACCATCGACTGCATAGTCTTCGTTAATGCCTGGAACATCGAGCAACTACGTCGCTTTTACCCTTAATATACGCACACTTTCTCTTATCAGTTTTGCTATCAAACTCCTCGATCTTTAGTGACACCCGACCCCAGCAATGGCAGGGGGTCGGGCCTCACTCAGGGGCTGATAAGACCGTATCCATCTGGTAGACATTCTCTGCGCCTGACCCTTTCTCACGTTAAGACCCAGAAGCGAGGTTTGTAGAAAACGAACGCTCAGTAAAACTGGTCAGACTACAAGAAACCTACGCCCCAGCGGCTACGACGTCTTTGCTCACCAGCATGATCAGAGTTTTTTCCGCACCCCAGGCTTTTTGTCCTTAGCTACGAAAAGAGTTAGTACGCGTCTAAGAGTATATCCACCTGGCAAACTTTCTCCGTTCCTGGCCCTCTCTCACGTTGAGACCTAGAAGCTAGGGTTGTGGAAAAGAATGTTGAGTAAAACTGGTCAGACTACGAGAAACCTACGCCCCAGCGGCTACGGCGCCTTTGCTCACCAGCGTGATCAGAGTTTGTCCACCCGCACCCCGGGCTTTGTGGCCTTAACGACGGAAGGGGTCGAAACGCACTAACCTTTTTATACAAAAAGGGGAGAAGGGCTAAAAATCTGTTAGGCCACAACAAAATTTAAGAGCTTGTCCTCTTATTACAAGTTCATTGCCTGGTGTATCTGCCTAACTAATTTATTAGGGGGGATGATCCCATCCTCTATCTCCGCAGGTATGTCCTATGTCAGCGGGTCACACAAGTCGATCGGAAGGCTTGGCCGCTGCCGCGAGATGGGTAAGGAGCAGTAGGATGCCCCATGTAGGTTATTCTGACTCCGTCATGAACGACGGACTCGGATTCCACTCGAACATATCCAGTAAGAGCTTCCCGAACCCGTCGCTTGTGTCATCGAGGTAAGTCCTTCGCCAGCGGGTCACCCTTAATTTACGCACATTTTCTCTCATTAACTTCGCTATCGAGCCCCCGACTCTAGCAACGGCAAGGGGTCGGTCCTAACTCGGGGGCGGACAAGAGTGTCTATTCAGTAGACATTCTCTATGCCCGACCCCTTCTCACGTTAAAAAACTAGAAGCAAGGTGTGCAGAAACAAACTCTGAGTAAAACTGGTCAGACCACAAGAAACCTACGCCCTAGTGGCTACGACACTTTTGCTCACCAGCATGATTAGAGTTTTTGTCCCCGCACCCTGAGCTTTAGCCTTTGCCTTCCTAGGAAGGGTTTGGAGGGGCCCACCTGTGGAATCACCATCGAGGAGAGGCCAACAGGTCGCCCAAGTTGATCGAATGGCTCGGGCCGCTACTAAGAGATGGGTAAGGAGCAGGGAGATGCCCTATGCAGGATATGCCAACTCTGTCACGAATGACGGACCTAGACCCCACATGGACGTATCTGGTAAGAGCTCCCGGAACATGTCACTTGAGCCATTGAGTTAACTTTACCAACCCCACTTTACTTTTTCAATGCGTGAGCATTCATTCATTCATTCAAATGCATGCATTCATACATTCATCCCTTACATCCAAGCATCGCATATGCAATTATTGCATCACAACGCTTCGCGTCGCGTCATGAAGCGGTAGTAGTCTCATTCGACATGAGAGGCAACCGACTGAGGTTCGAAGGCCAGCCCACAAAGGGCTCGAGGCCACCTCGCATCAAACAGAGCCAGGGGAGAAAACGTAGATGATCCCCAGTGGCCCATGCTCGACCCCGCTCAGAAGCGAATAGGGACATCTCAACCTTCTCGTTCGATCCAAACCTTGAGCCAAGCCCACAGAATCTCCATCAAGGAGAGGCCAGCGGGCCACCTAAGTCGTCTCCAGAGTGACACGGGCATCTGATGGGAGGCAGGTTAAGTAGCAGTGGAATGCCACATGAGGGCTATGCCAACACCGTCAGTGAACGACGGACCCAGATTCCACTCGAACATGCTTGTTAGTGAGCTCGCCGAGCATGACACTCGAGCCATCGAGGCAAGTGTCGTTAGCTCAGCCCCTCCGGTTGCGAAAACCATGGACGGGGTGACGCGTGAAATTCAGCAGACCCTACCGAGCCCAAAGGGGCTCGGGGGCTCGAGCCACCCGACCCTAACTCAGGAATCCAACTGATCGGGGTTTGAAGGCTGACCCACGAAGGGCTCGAGGCTGCCTCGCCTTGAATAGAGCTAGGGGAGAAAATGCAGATGAGCCCCAGCGGCCTTCGCCCGACCCGCTTAGAAGCAAACAAGGTCATCTCAACCTTCTCATTCGATCCAAACCTCGACATGAGCCCACATAATCTCCATCAAGGGGAGACCAGCGGGCCACCTGAGTCGCTGTCTGGAGCGACACGGGCATCTACCGAGATGCAGGTTAAGGAGTAGTGGAATGCCACATGAGGGCTATGCTGATCCTATCACAAATGATGGACCCAGATTCCACTCGAACATGCCCATTAGCGAGCTCACCAGGCACGTCACTCAAGCCATCGAGTCAAGTGACATTACCTCAACCCCTCCGGTTGTGGAAACCATGGACTGGGTAACGATCACAAAGACGAGCCGACCCTCGACCGGCCCAGCTACGCGCGAGGGCTCGAGGAAAGTTGGACTTGTAAGGAGACCGAATGCACGATCATAGCACGATGGCTCAGATCCTAGGGAGGGGGTACGTGCAAAAGCTAAGAATAATGTTTCTAAAGCAAGAGACGCTTTTTCCTGTTAGTTTTGCTATCCACTCCTCGATCTTTAGTGACACCCAACCGTAGCAATGGCAAGAGATCGGGTCTCACTTGGGGCTGATAAGGGCATATATACTCTTTCTGAAACAATCATCGTGCTCGATCCCTTCCTCATGTTAAAAAACCTAGTGGCAAGGCTTTCGGAAACGAACGACTGAGTAAGGCTGGTCGGACTGTAAGAACCTACGCCCCAATAGCTACGACACTCTTGCTTACCAGTGTGATCAGAGTTTCCCTCCTACACCTTGAACTATATGGTCTTAACAAATGGAAGGGCGCATTAACCTCTTTTCACACATAAAAAGGGAGAAAAAACAAATTTGTTCGCACCGAAACAAAAGAACAAATTTGATCAAACGGAATGACAAGTTTATTTAAACAATACAGAAGGGTCAGAACTTGTTCGCTTGTTACAAGAATGACCGCCCGACCTATCTAACTAACTAGCCCCTCCGAGGGAGAACTATGTCTTCTATATTGTCCTCCAGGTCCTACGAAAGGGGAGCCACCACCGTCTCCATCTCCTCCAGCTTGTGGACCTCATAGCCCGACGCGTAGCCGTGGCTCATCGCCTCCAGATCGATGTTGTCCCCATAATGAGAACGAGCAATCATGAAGGACTGATTGACCCTAGCACGAAGGGCACTCCTCTCAAGCTGGCGCACCCGAGCTATGATCTCAATGGCACGAGCCGTGAGCGAGCTGGCCCCCTCTGACCGCAACACCTGAAGGTCATCGCAGACCACTCCGAGGGCGGTGCTCAGGATACCAAGCTCGTCACTCTCCACCTGAAGATTCCTCCTCACCTCAGCGAGGTCCACAGCCAGCCCGGCTAACGCTCTCGGCCTCCATCTTCTAGGTCGTTGCGCTTTCGAGCTCAGCCTGGAGTGAGCCGACCTTCTGGTGCATGTCGTCGTGCTCTTGGCAAGCCTGGTCATGCTCTCAAAAAGCCTGGTCCTGCTCCTCGTGAGCCGTGCCACATTCCAAGCGGAGCCTCTCCGTGGTTTGGAGCAGTTCATCCCGCTCCTTGCACAGTCGAGCGACCGCCATGGCCTCCAGGCTCACCCTCTTCTCTAGGGTCACGAGCTTCTCCTCGGCCCTAAGCTTCAGTTCCCTTTCCTTCTCAACCTCGGCCAGAAGGTCAAGGATCCACTGGTGGGTCTTGATGTCCTTCTGGAGCAACTCATCCCTCACCTTCTCGACCCTGGTGTCTTCCTCCTCGTCCTTCCGCAACCTCACCGATAGGGCCTTGAACGCCTTCTCGGCCTCGTTAGCATCCCGACGGGCGTGGATTAGGGCCTCGAGCATGGACGCGATCCCTACGTTGAGGCTCTCCCACTCCATGCTCTCGGTGGTGTCGTCAAGGGAGAAAAGAGTCGACACCGGATCCTATAGACCCCTCTTATCGTGGCGTCCCCACCGGGATGCACCCCTCGACGACGTAGGGGGTCAGCGGTGCAGACGTCGACCCTCTCCCAGCACCACGACGCTCATGGACCCCTTGATCACGCCCCCCTCTGTCCAGCCCACGCCAGGCGCCATCACTTGGGCCACCGATGGCACGGGTCACGTCGGTGCCTCAGGCGCCGCTGCGGTTGCGCCCGGCTGTGACCCATTTGTCACGGCCACCATCACCTCCATCAGTGTCAATGGGGTCACGACTGACAGCGCCACACCCGTCACGGTCGGTGCCATGAGCGTAGTTGGCAGCCCCATTGGTTCCGCCGTCGGTAGTGGTATCGCGGACATCACTGGTTGCTCTACGACCTCCAAAGGCACCCCTTGAGCCCCCGCGTCCACCTGTCCCGCCGAGGGCACGGGCATCACCATAGGCAGTGCCTGACCGGCCAACGACGCGGTCACACTGGTGCCACTCCCACCCAAAACAGGCGCGACACCAGCCGATGGCCGCCGCCTCAATTGAAAGGTGATGCTCTTCTTCGGCGCCAGCGCTAAAGGATTACACTGCGTGCTGATGCTAGAAGGGACGAAAAGCATGAGTCGCGATGAAATCCGACCAAGATAGAAAAAATAGAGAAATTGGTAACTAACCTCAGCGCCATCGGGTGGCATATGCGTTTAGGGGGTGAACCCCCTCGACCTTTGCTCCGCCTCTTCGAAACAAGGCCGTTTCGAGCCCGCCCCTGCTCTTGGGCAGAGGGGCTCACTCCCCTTAGCTCTTGGGGCGCGACAGCGGAGCCATCAGCCTCCACCGGCACCTTGGACGCGACGGTAGAGCCACCCACCCCTATTGACTCCAAGGGCAGGCCGATGGTATGGCCTACCTCCGCCAGCTCTCCGGATGTACCCACCCCTCCGTGGAATAGGAAGGGTCCTGATGCCTGCAAGGACAAACCGATGCATGTCAGCGCATCCTCGTTCTCTAGGTTGTCCCACTAGATATCATCGGCTACCTCCTCCTCCTCATCATCATCATCATCACTATCAGTGTCCTCCCCTTGTTCCCACGCCTACAGCTTCCGTTGCTTCTTCCTCTTCTTGTCCACCTTCGCCTTCCTCAGCCGCTCACCCTCGGTGCGATTCGCTGTCCTCAAGGACGAATCCCTCAGCAACGGCGCCGAGTGATCCATGAGGATGAGGTCCCATAACTGGTCCTGCCCCTCTAAAAGTTAGTGTCAAGGGGTCAGTAAATCAATTGAAGAGCAGGAGAAGGGGAAACTTACAAAGACGATGTGGCCTAGCTCCGGCTACATCGGAGGATGCCCTGGCATCGGGTAGACAAAATTGAAGAGGGCACCCATGTCGTCCCGTGAAGGCTCCATCACCTCCTTGATGCATTGCACGATCTCAGAGTTGGGAAGCGTTCCCTCGGCGAGCGTTGTCCCGTCGAACGACGCCTCGGGCGCCATCGCATACAGCGGGAGTGTGCACGTCATCAACAGTGCCACCCTCCTTGCGTGGTAGGCCCTGATGACACCCAACCCCTTCAGGCCGTTCTCCTTTAGGATATGGATGGTGGTGATGTGGTCTCGGATCTTCTTCTTATCCTTCTCTAGGATGCCCCACTTCCTCCACGGCTCCGAGGCCTCTTCGATCAGGTGCCCGGTGAACTCTGGCAGAGGGGCATCAGCATCATTCTTGAGGTAGAACCACTATGAGTGCCACCCCTTATTGGATGTCGAGAGCCGCATGGACGGGTACTCGCTGACCCGGTTGTTCTTAAGTTGGATGCCAGCGCACCCCATCGGCATATGCAGCTCCTGCCTGCCGCTTTTCTCCCTCTTCTTCTGGAGGGTGACGGTGAAGAAGTATCTCCACAAGTCAAAGTGGGGACTAATCCCCAAGAACCCCTCGCACAGGGTGACGAATGCCGCCATGTGCTGGATCCCATTGGGATTGAGATGCTATAGCTCGATCTTATAGTAGTGCAGTAGCCCCTGAAGAAATCTGAGGGCGAGGGTCGCGAACCCACGCTCATGGAAGTGGGCAAACGACACCATATAGCCGTCGGGTGGCGACGACAAGTCCTCCTCGCCGGGCAGCAGCCACTCCTTGATCGAGGTCCGCGTGCGGAGAAGACCGCGATGGACGAGGCCCTCCATGTGCTGGAAGGTAATGTCGGAACGGCACCATGGATCCATTGGAGGTGGGGGCGGATGGATGCGGGCTCAACGGCGGCGGAGGTGCGGAGGCGGGAAACCTAAGCGATTGGCGGCAGAGGTCATGGCTGCGGAGGCAAGGATGCAAGGTATGAAACCCGGGGGGGCTAACCTTTTGGTTTTATAGGGGCGACGGGTGCGAGGAAGCCAACCGCCCGCCTAGATCTCCACACCTACCATGATCTGCCACCAGGTCTCACCGCGGCACGCGCGCATGCAACCTCTGTCCGTTCCCTCAGAAAACTCGTCAGACGTTTCGCCTCTCCAGACGGACCACGACCCATCATAGGTTAGAGGAATATGGAGCTAAAAACACAACTACGGCCCGTCTAGGCCTAGGAGTTCAAAGGTTTGCCCATCGATGGGTTCGACAACCACTCCGAGCGCCTATTAAAGAGAGGGGTGGAAATGGATGGGCCCGCTAGCGGCCAGAACCTGGGCATGCGAGCGCCGCGGGCATCCCGGCCCACGTTCGAGTCTCGACCAGATACAATCCATGGTTTTTTCTCAAAGAAAGGCACAAAGCCCTCGGGACTGGTCGAACGGACCCAAGAACTATATGGATTGGCCGCTGAGAATCTAGAGTCGGTCACCAAGCTGACCCAACCCGGATCCCCGCGAACGGGATGCCGGGGCCCTACTCGGACTAGCCTATTAATAGCTCACCGAGTACCATGATTCGTCCATAGAGGAAAATCATGGCATGGCTCGGCCCCTCTGATTTTATTAGGAAAAACGCTTGAGGGAAGACAATCGCAAAGACAAGCCAATCCTCGACCAGACCCCTGCTACGGGCGGGGGGGCTCGAGGAAAGTTGGGCTCGCATGGAGACCGGACGCACGGTCGTAGAACGATAGACCCATGTAGGGGTCGAAATCTGGAAAGACCGTTTCCAAACCCATCAAATCTCACGGCCATACCGCCAAAGGGTCCGACGTCGACAAAACGTAATCACCCTCCCCGGGTCACGCCGTGGGCAACAAAAGAAGGCCCTCAGAGTCCTCCCGTTTGGAAAAACCTCCAAATGAGTTTCTACTCCTCCGCAGGCTCGGGGGCTACTGTCGGGGACCAATACTAGGGTACCCAAAGAGGAGGAGCTAATGACCATCAACATTGATTCATCCGAGCAGTCAAGAACGCGACTACAGATCCAACCGACCCTCAGGCACTCAAACTCCGCCTCGCCCGACCTCTAGGGGCGGGCTCCGCCTCACCTGACCTATGGAGGCGGGCTCCGCCTCGCCCGACCCTGGGGCCACGATCTTCGCCTTGCTCGGCCTCTGGAGGCGGGCTCCTCCTCACCCGACCCCGGGGCCACGTTCTCCGCCTCGCCCGACCCCGGGGCTACGGGCTCCGCCTCGCCCGACCCCGAGGCCGCGAGCACCACCTTGCCCGACCTCTGGGGGCAGGCTCCTCCTCGCTCGATGGGGTCCCATACCACCGCCAACCACTCCGGGTCCAAGCGTATGGGCCTGGGTCAAAACTCTGAAGCCAAGAAAAAGACCGGCACGCCCTGATGTTACCCGTGGCCACAACGGGCCATACCTGAGGATTCACATCAAGAACAGTGTCGGGCGTACCGGTACTGTTCTGCCTAACCCTTGTATGAACACTGACAGGCACATCGGTTCACCACAACGTCCACCAGGACGGAGTGGAGCGCCATGATCGGCAGATGACGCCTGCGCATGGCGCCCGTGACGGACAAGACCACGATGTGGCGCCGTCCCTGTTGACATCTACAGTGTCGGCGGGACCTGCATGAAGGAGAAGAAGGACCCGGCGATCCTGAAGGCATTCGGCTCTCTCTCTCTCTCTTATTTTCCTCTTTCCCTCCGCTGTAACCCGTGCTTTTCCCTAGCCTATAAAAGGGAAAGCAGGGCGCTCCATTAAAGGGCATCGGATCGATTCGAGTCAGGTCCGAACAAACCCATCGAACCCCGAACACACGACTGAGCAGCAACCGAGCTCTCTCAGCACCCGTTCATTCCTTTCACCAGAGACCAGGGACCCGTCCCTCTCTCGCCCGTTTATAACCTCTACTATGAACTTTCAGTGCTAGTAATACAAGTAACACCAACGAACTGGACGTAGAGACATTCTGTCCGAACCAGTATTAATTTCGTGTCCTCTAAGCACACCATCCGAGCGAGACGCGCAATATTAGAAATTTACTTGTTGGTGGTGACTCGAAACACCGACAACAGCTATTGCAGATTTGCAGCGCGGCCTTGGCCCTTGTTTGACTAAGGCCTTGTTTAGTTTCACGGTGTAAAGTTTTATGGTGTCACATTGATTGTCATATGTGGGTGTCGCATGGGGTGTTCAAATACTAATAAAAAAATAAATTACAGCATCCATCAATAAACCGCGAGACGAATGTATTAAGCCTAATTAATCCGTTATTAGCACATGTGTTACTGTGACACTTTATTGTCAAATCATGGACTAATTAGGTTTAAAAGATTCTGTCTCGCAAAGTAGTCACAATCTGTGCATTAGTTATTTTTTAGTCTATATTTAATACTTCATGTATATGTCTAAATATTTAATGGGATATGATGTAAATTTTTAGGGAGTAACTAGAAGAGAAACTCCTGCAATGTCCTACGAGAGCGCATATATTGTCAGCGGTGGATCAGTCGTCCAGGCATCACCATTTTAGATTTCTTTGGTCCTATTCGCTTGGCTTATAAGCCGTACTTTTTTAGCCAACGAATAGTATTTTTCTCTCACATCAAATTAGTCAACAGTACTTTCAGCCATAGCTTATCAGTCAAACGAACAATACGTTTCCCCGCTCGGTAACTTTCAGGGAGAGAAAAAAAAGCATCAATGCGTGTTCACACCATTGTGTTTTTTAAGAACATAGTAGCATTTTATACACGTCACAATGACGACCGGTTTTTAAAAATAGATTGGAAACTATTATCTTCTCTGGAAAAAGAAAAAGAAAGGGAGTGCGCGTGCAGGCGCATTAAATATTGAGCCGGGTCGGGTGCCGACGGCCGACGGCGAGAGCCAAGAGTCCAAGACAAAGGGCAGCGCCCTCCCGAAAGCGGCGGCACATGCCGGGGGCCGGGCCGGGGCAGGTGCTGGGGCAGGGGCGCAGGGCACCGCCACGCTGCCCAGCGCCCACGCACGTGAAGGGCCGCGTATCCGTGCACGCGTACTCGCTCTCGCACGCACAGTAGGCCGCTCGGACACATGTGTCGTGCTGGCGTTGGTGGCCACAGCGCTTTCCGCTGGGCTTGGCGACCACCGCCCACGAGGGCCGCGAGCGACGTAGCAAGGCGCCGGCCGGATACGATACGAGCCAACCACCGGCACATGCGCAGCGTACGCGAGCCGTGTCGACGGGCGGGGTCGACGACGACAACGCGCGACGTGGCAACGCCCGCCCGCGCCCGCTTGTTTACTGTGTCCATTCAGCACTCAAGCCGCCATGCATGTCGTGAGCACGCACGTGCTTGGTGGTGTGTGAAAAACTGAAAAGACGAGATCAGCTGCATGTGAGCTGGTCGTCCGTCCAAGTGCAAATGTACAGTATGGACCACGAGCTAATCACGGAATGATTGGAAAAATGCAGTCAACGAACTAGGAGAACAGCAGCAAGTCGCCGTGACACACGACCGCATATCTAGCGTTGAGCGGCGTGCCGGCCTGGATAGGTTTGCTCGCGGTTCCCCCTCGGCCTGTCTTTCGGTCAGACATGACATGCTCCGAGATGCCCTAGATGGCTGGACTCTTAAATTGTGAGTAGTAAAGCGTTCATTTCTTTCACAATCCTAGTAGACCCGCATTACTACTAGCCACCGGCACTGTGGTTTCACAGCGTCGTCGTACCCAATAGCTGCGTGCAGGCTGCAGCACTCTTTGTTAACACAGTAACCTGCGCTCGTAGCTGGTGACATGCGCGGCAGTGCGGCCGGCCGACAGTCCTAAAATATCTACGGCCGTCTTCCTCTCTCGCGCGCACATCTGTCGGCCCGCGGCTGGCCGACAGGCCTAAAATATCTACGGCCGCCTTCCTCTCTCTCGCGCGCACTCTCTCTCTCTCTCTCTCCGGCATGCACAGCGTCGAATCGAAACAAAACAAAGAAATGTATATGATGACAGATTATAAACAACTAAAATACTATTTGAGCTGCCAATGGACCCTCAAACCACACAGTTTTAACATTGCTTACGATAAGAGCAAAGAGACTGAAAGTTGTGCAAATATAGCATTTGGATAAAAAGAATTATAAGAGTAGTAGTCTGGCGGCCGCTCGATTGCCGATAGGTGACCTATCAGCAACTGGAGAGCCGACTAAACTCTGCACAGGGCCCTGTCGGCATTCGGCTGGCCGACAGGACTTGGACCCACCAGCTTATCGGTCCTCCATCGGCCGATAGGGTCCTGTCGGCCCGCGCCTGCGCGTCGGTCCGCCCGCGCATCATTACGCGATTGACCCCGCCCGGCGTACTGCCACGGACGCGGACACCTCACGTGCGGAGCACACGCCGCCCGGCCGGCCGCTGCCTCGATTCTAGGCCGGGCAGCCATGCATCTCGACGACAAACCGGTCGAGGTCTGGCCGGTGGTCCACGCACGTACGTAAAAGTCATTGCTAGTAGTGTACTATAAAACATCTTGGGGCCCTCTTTCCACTCTTGCTTAATTTCTTTTTTTCATTTCCTAGTACTGTACTATAAACAAGGTAATAAATAGCATATAGCGGTTTGGTAGCGGATTGGCGTTGAGGTAGCGGATTGTGGATATTGGGCGATATTGCGGATGATAAGTTCCAATAGCGGCACCCGATAGTCCCGTATAATTTTAAGTACATATATCATGAATAATAAGTACAAATAATTTTAAGTGCATATATCATGAATAATTTTAAGTTACACAGCCGATGCCTGAGTATTTGAATTTGGGGTGTGAGTCATAGTGGGTTGGACTAATTAGGGTTATTTGCTTCCATGCTATTGCGGCCTGCTACCCGCAATTGCGGCCGCAATATCGGCCCGCTATTCAGAATTGCGGCCGCAAAGTTCCATGATGCAAAGTTCAGAGCGCTACCTCATAGCTTGCGGGTGAAATTGCGGCTGTTGCCGCCGCTATTTATTACCTTGACTATAAAACATTCTTTTCTAGTAGTGTGTGTAGTGGAAACGGCGATACTCCAGTCAGGTTCTCCAGGGGCTCTCGCTCGATCAGGGCAGACTGGCTGAGCCGCCCGGCCCCTGATTTGAGCGGAAAGCTTGGTGCATGTGCGCCGATCGGCCACGAGCTAGGCCCTGGGGATTGCTGATTCTGAGTTGCCGGAATTGGTGGGGTTGGCCTCATCCAGTCCATACTCCTGTATCCATGTTCATACTACAACGTGCTTGTTAGTATAGTAGTAGTTAAATACCCTTATTAAAGACGATTGATACTAAATGTGCATATGTATATCACTATATGTAACTAAATGTGCATATAGGGACCGCTGGATGGCCGACAGAAGCCCCTCGATCGACCGGGAACATGGACATGGTGGCTACCAGAAGACTTCTTGTCAAGTTTGAACATGGCCATGGTAAATCTATAGCAACCAATAAGATTAACATTTTAAAAAACAAAATTGAGATCAATAACATTATAAGATATAGGCTGCGACAAGTGCCGCCAGAATCTAATCTATAGTTTTAATTAAATGCATGCTGAAAATACAAAAGAGGTGTCATGTCAAAAAAAATCCGATAGATATGAAAAACATAAACATCAATTAATTGATAAGTCTATTGTGTTCGAAAATAAATAAAAAGAAAAAACGTGTAATTGGATATAAGTAATTTTTATTAGTTAGAATTATTAAAATTAACTATTGTCTTTATCTTTTAAGATTAAGATTCTATACTCGACGGTGCATCAAACCACGGATTGATGGATTAGTGTACTTGTAACCGGTGTACTTGGCAAAGCGTGTATGGCTGCTCCCAAGTCCCAATTGAGGTTAGGTCTCACGCTTGCACGCATGTGGGATGTCCCGCGTACAATAATAATACTATAGTGGTATAGCCGTACAGTAGGATCCAAGTGAGCACCTGCTAAACGTTGCCACATTGGGTACCAACTTGGGCCGGACCTATGTACACTGCTCATCTGATACGCACACTGTTGCCTGCTGCCGTACAATCCAAGAAACGTGCGACGAGAGTCGACAGATACATATGGGCCGTCCAAGAGCCGACTAGTCACTTGTCGGTAGGGATGAAAACGGATCGGATACGAACGGATATCACTCATATTATAATTGTTTTCATATTTCTGTTTGGATTCGAATTCGGACACGGATAGCGTTCAGATACATATACGAATACGGATTGACTCGGTTACGGATACGAATAATGAGTATCGAATACGGTATGAATCGGATTCGGAGAAGGTCGGATACAAATATCTATTCGGATATTGAGTAAAAGCAGCATATATATATATCATACGTGCGCAAACCATTACACCACTCTATGAGTCAATAATCTATCTAGATTAAGCCGAAAGACTAAAGAGTAAAGCAACAAATAAGATAAAGATACAGATACATCATACATCAAACATCATACAAGCACCAATCTTCGCGGTACGAGTAGAAATAGCCAAGCTCATGGCTTCATGGGTCTCATGGAGTCATGGTCATGGATTCAAGATCTACAATCCTTATATAGGCCATTTTTTCATTTGAGAAAGTTTGAACAAAATGTAGTTCAAATTTCACAAGTGTGTGACATAGTTTTAGAAAGTCTATATGAGATTCAAGAATTTGTGACTAGTGTTTGATAAAACTTTCTCAAATGGAAAAATGAGCTATGTAACAATTGCATATCTTCCTGAGATGATCAAACTTGGTATTCAGAGTTTTTTCATCTGAGGTCATTTAGTGTCTCATTTGAGCAAGTTTGACCAAGTCAAATTTGGTCAAATGAAAAAACAACACTTTGACTCTAGTATTATGAACTCTAAATGACTTCAAATTGAAAAGTTTTAAATACCAAGTTTGTTCAACTTATCAAGATCTACAATTGTTGTTTTGGTCAACTTTCCATTTGAGATAGTTTGGATGGTTCAAATTTGTGATTTTTAAATTTCGATGCTTACAAACTAGTTTTCGGAACCCTAGATTGTCTCAAATTGAAAAGTTTTGAATACCAAGTTTGTTCAGCTCATCAAGATCTACAATCCTTATATAGGTTATTTTTTCATTTGAGAAAGTTTGAACAAAATGTAGTTCAAATTTCACAAGTGTGTGACAGCTTCAGAAAGTCTATATGAGATTCAAGAATTTGTGACTAGTGTTTGATTAAACTTTCTCAAATGGGAAAATGAGCTATGTAACAATTGTATATCTTGCTGAGATGATCAAACTTGGTATTCAGAGTTTTTTCATCTGAGGTCATTTAGTGTCTCATTTGAGCAAGTTTGACCAAATCAAATTTGGTCAAATGAAAAAACAACACTTTGACTCTAGTATTATGAACTCTAAATGACCTCAAATTGAAAAGTTTTGAATACCAAGTTTGTTCAACTCATCAAGATATACAATTGTTGTTTTGGTCAACTTTCCATTTGAGATAGTTTGGACGGTTCAAATTTGTGATTTTTAAATTTCGACGTTTACAAACTAGTTTTCGGAACCCTAGATTGTCTCAAATTGAAAAGTTTTGAATACCAAATTTGTTCATCTCATCAAGATCTACAATCCTCATATAGGCCATTTTTCATTTGAGAAAGTTTGAACAAAATATAGTTCAAATTTTATAAGTGTGTGACATAGTTTCAGAAAGTCTATATGAGATTCAAGAATTTGTGACTAGTGTTTGATAAAACTTTCTCAAATGAGAAAATGAGCTATGTAACAATTGTAGATCTTGCTGAGATGATCAAACTTGGTATTCAGAGTTTTTTCATCTGAGGTCATTTAGTATCTCATTTGAGCAAGTTTGACCAAGTCAAATTTGGTCAAATGAAAAAACAACACTTTGACTCTAGTATTATGAACTCTAAATGACTTCAAATTGAAAAGTTTTGAATACCAAGTTTGTTCAACTCATCAAGATCTACAATTGTTATTTTGGTCAACTTTCCATTTGAGATAGTTTGGATGGTTCAAATTTGTGATTTTTAAATTTTAACGCCTATAAACTAGTTTTCCATTTGAGAAAGTTTGGACGGTTTAAATTTTGAAGCACTAAATGATTTCAAACGAAAAAGTTGTAAACAACAAAGTTCCATAACTTTTTGAGATCTACAATTTTTATTTTGATCATTTCTCCATCCAAGGTCGTTTGTATAATATCCGGATAATATCCGTTTGAAAATATCCGGATATATCCGATACTTAACCGGATTATCCGATATCCGCCGGATATCAATGATATTACATCCGTATTTGATATCCGCCTAAGATATCCGTTTTATTATTCGTATTCGAAAAAAATTACGGATATCCGAGTAACTATCCAGATAAGTGTTCATATTTGTTCGGTCGAACGGACGGTCGAATAGATGTCCGTACCGTTTTCACCCATACTTGTCGGCCTTCGGCTGGCCGACACTCCTTGGAGGGCCGATAGGGTCCGCGCCTGCGTGTCCGTCCGCCCGCATGCACGATGGTGGCGGTGGGTGGCACGTGGTCCTCCCGCCCGCGCCCGCTTGTTTACTGTGTCCAGTCAGCACTCAAGCCGCCATGCATGTCGTGAGCACTCACGTGCTTGGTGGTGTGTGAAAAACTGAAAAGACGAGATCAGCTGCATGTGAGCAGGTCGTCCGTCCTAGTGCAAATGTACAGTGTGGACCAGGAGCTAATCACGGAATTTGATTGGAAAAATGCAGTCAACGAACTAGGAGAACAGCAGCAAGTCGCCGTGACACACGACCGCATATCTAGCGTTGAGCGGCGTGCCGGCCTGGATAGGTTTGCTCGCGGTTCCCCCTCGGCCTGTCTTTCGGTCAGACATGACATGCTCCGAGATGCCCTGGATGGCTGGACTCTTAAATTGTGAGTAGTAAAGCGTTCATTTCTTTCACAATCCTAGTAGACCCGCATTACTACTTGCCATCGGCACTGTGGTTTCACAGCGTCGTCGTACCCAATAGCTGCATGCAGGCTGCAGCACTCTTTGTTAACACAGTAACCTGCGCTCGTAGCTGGTGACATGCGCGGCAGTGCGGCCGGCCGACAGTCCTAAAATATCTACAGCCGTCTTCCTCTCTCGCGCGCACATCTGTCGGCCCGCGCCTGGCCGACAGGCCTAAAATATCTACGGCCGCCTTCCTCTCTCTCGCACGCACACTCTCTCTCTCTCTCTCTCTCTACGGCATGCACAGCGTCGATCGAAACAAAACAAAGAAATGTATATGATGACAGATTATAAACAACTAAAATACTATCAGAGCTGCCAATAGACCCTCAAACCACACAGTTTTAACATTGCTTACGATAAGAGCAAAGAGACTGAAAGTTGTGCAAATATAGCATTTGGATAAAAAGAATTATAAGAGTAGTAGCCTGGCGGCCGCTCGATTGCCGATAGGTGACCTATCGGCAACTGGAGAGCCGACTAATCTCTGCACAGGGCCCTGTCGGCCTTTGGCTGGCCGACAGGACTTGGACCCACAGGCTTATCGGTCCTCCATCGACCGATAGGGTCCTGTCGGCCCGCGCCTACGCGTCCTTCCGCCCGCGCATCATTACGCGATTGACCCCGCCCGGTGTACTACCACGGACGCGGACACCTCACGTGCGGAGCACACGCCGCCCGGCCGGTCGCTGCCTCGATTCCGGGTGGGGCAGCCGTGCATCTCGACGACAAACCGGTCGAGGTCCGGCTAGCGGTTCACGCACGAACGTAAAAGGCATTGCTAGTAGTGTACTATAAAACATCTCGGCGCCCTCTTTCCACTCTTGTTTAATTTCTTTTTTTTCATTTCCTAGTACTGTACTATAAACAAGGTAATAAATAGCGTATAGCGGCTTGTTAGCGGATTGGCATCGAGGTAGCGGATTGTGGATAGTGGGCGATATCGCGGATGATAAGTTCCAATAGCGGCACTGTCGATGCTGGACCCACAGGATACCCCGCAAGGAAGAGAGAAGATCTAGTCTAACTAGGATTCTTCCCATGTAATCTTAGTAGTAGTATTATTCTGTAATCCTACTAGGAACTCTCATTGTAAACCGACTAGGATTCTGACCTCTTGACTATATAACGGAGGGCAGGGTTCCTAGAGACGGGACTTTTAGAGACAACACAACACTTTACGATCAATCCAACGCAAAGGCTAACGCCGACTGGACGTAGGGCTATTACTCGATCAAAGATCGAGGGCCCAAACTAGGATAAATCGACTGTCTCGTGCGTTCACCGTCGAGTTCCGCTTACGCTGAAGCCCGAACATACTGCCCCGGGGACCCCCGTGGCAGGCTATCGGTGGTCAAACATCGACAGCTGGCGCGCCAGGTAGGGGCTTTCAGCGAATTTGCATCCGAGAGCTCGATGGACCTCGACAACATGATCTTCTCAACGGGATCAACCTTCATCTTCGGTTCGTGGGTCTGCGAGGCAGGCGACGATGGCAAGCTTCAAAGCCGTCTTCTCGAATATTTGGTTCACCATGAAAACTTTCCTATTTCGGTGACTATGACAGATCAAATCACCGAAAGATTCGCATAGCTCGTGATGTCCGATTCAACTCAGGTTCCGCAACTTTGCGCATCATACTCGAATTCAGGCTCCACATCCGTGATGGAGTATGGACCGAGTTCTTTCAAGAGTCCGAGTTCTTTTCCAATGGGGTTCTAGAACGCGGCCTCGGCATATCAAGAATACAACTCGGAGTGCACTCAGAATCTTTCCGAGAAGTCGGATCTTTTTTCGTTTGGATTCCACAACACGGCAAGGACTTACCAGGCACGGCTCAAAGGATCCCTCGATCTGGTGCTTAGAATGCCACTAAGAGGAGCTCAGGAAGGTCTCGTGCTAACTATAACATCTCAAGACTGCATTATCCACTGGCCAGGTTCTATTCCTAAGGATAGCAGTACTCGACTGGTCGGCACGACGACAACAACAATTCTACCCTACCAAGAAGGAGACTCAATCTACGATCTTGAAGCCTCTACTGAAGTCATCAGCAACTCCGATAGTGTGGAAACCAACGCCAATAACAGAACAGTTCACGCACGGGAAGTACTCATGGTTCGCCTCCTCGATCGCCATTGATCCCTCTAGAAGCACCCGACGTCAGGTCATCGGATGAGTCTGAGTCCAACATATCACCCTTTGCCCAAGGCTACGATGGTGAGACTGAGAATCCGAGACAAGCCAGAGAAAGAAGAAACAAATTGAAACAAGGACGCCAGCGACGTGCTAAGCAGTGCAAGGAATCTTGGATCAAATATGAGTCAGATCTGACCGAGTACAATAGAAGAAAATCAGAACAAGAAGTCGAAGAAAGACGTGCGGCGAACACACCCTATAACAGGATCCGAGAAGCACTTGAAGAACTCGGAGCGACCTCGCATCCCAGTGAGCAGCAGGAACAGCTCTGGGAACTTCTCTAGACAGCAACCCTAAAGACACACGATGGAAGAACCCATTCAATACTACCCGCCAGGTCAACATCTCATAGGAAGGAAGATCAAAATCAAAGGAAGTCCGCATTCGAGAGATTTGGGCCAAGTGGAAGTCACAATAGAGAAAGTAGAAGGGACCATAGTCAAAACTACCGAGCCGAACAACCAAGGCAGATCAGAAGCGAAGCACCCATTCGGACAGCCCCGCAGAACTACTCTCACCAAAAAGACAGTTGGCTGGAAGGAGGTGCCGAATCAGAATACAGAGAAGCTGGGACGCACGATAGATTCCCCTGTTTTGCAAGCAGACTTGCTTTAATACGACTACCTCACAAGTTCAAGCCGTCCAACCACTCTAAATACGATGGCAAGACCGAACCAAGGCAGTGGCTCAGAATCTACTCACAATCGATTGAACTGGCTAGAGGAGATGACGATATCAAGACCTTGTTATTTCCCATGGCCCTAGAAACCATACCCCTCCAATGGTTCGATAAATTAAATCCAGGGTCAATCAGAAATTGGGAGGATTTGCAAAGGGCTTTCTGTGAAAATTTCGCGGGTATCATTACGCACCCAATCACCCACGCAGAACTAAAGGGACTCAAGCAGAAAGGAGGAGAAAGTCTCAGAGATTACTATTGACGATTTGGTGAATTACGTGCCTAAGTACATGACATCACCGAACGAGAAGTAATCGAAGCTTTCTCTCATGGAATCATGGCTAGGTGGCAATTTTAGGACTTCTGCAAAGAAAACCCGAGAAACAATGAAGAATTTAGATGAACAGTAGAAAAGATGATTACTGCAGAAGAGAAGACACGAGAAAGGTTCCCGAATAAAAACAACCGAGACAACCTGGACAAGCAAAATCATCGAAACAATAGACATTAGGAAAGAAAACGTGGACCAGACAACACAGTAGCGATGGCTGACAAATCAAAGAAGTTTTCAAAACCCAGAAGGTATGACGACATTGAGAACATGCGTTGCATCTTGCACCCCAATGGAAAGCACACCCTCAGAATTTGCTACACCTTCAACAAACGATACACAAGAAAAGATAATAAGGGGAACAATAAAGAAGACAGTCAGAAAAAAGAAGACAACCATGAAGACAAGGGATTCCAAAAATCCAGGGGGATGGTAGCAGTGATCTTCACCGGGGCCCTAGATTCTATAAGCAAGCATCAAGAAAAGTTACCTCTACGAACCATCATGACAGCGGAGCCGGCCACTCCAAGATATCTCAATTGGTCACAGTATCCGATCCAATTTTCAAGAGAGGACCAATGGACTAGCGTAGGAAATGTAGGCCATTACCCACTGGTTCTAGATCCAACTATTGCCGATATTACTGTCACCAAAGTACTAATCGACGGGGGAGCTGGACTCAACATCAACTTTTCAGAAACACTAAGGAAGATGGGACTACAACTCGCCGGGATGATTACACTAACAAGTACACCTTTTTATGGGATAGTACCTGGCAAGGCAGCCATGCCACTTGGACAAATCACTCTACCGGTTACTTTTGGAACTCCCTCAAACTACCGCACAGAGTTCATCAAGTTTGAAGTTGCAGACTTTGAATCATCATACCACGCAATCCTCGGACGTCCAGCACTAGCAAAATTCATGGCAATACCATATTACTCGTACCTATTGCTAAAGATGCCAGGGCCTAATGTAGTCCTCTCCCTTCGAAGTGATTTGAAGCGCGCTTTTGAGTGCGATGTTCAGGCAATTCAAATTGTAGCCAAAGCACAAGCCGACAATGGTAGAAAAGAAATAGCTGCTATTGCCACGGAACTGAGCCCGGAAGAACTAGAGATACCAGCTAAAAAGCCCAGCATCCTTGCACCACCAAAAGAAGCCGACATCAAGCAAATCGACCTGGGAACCGGTGATCCCTCCAAAACGGCAACCATCAGTGCTCACCTCTCGGTAAAATAGGAACTCGCGCTCACCAACTTTCTTCGGGACAACAAAGATATCTTCGCTTGGAAACCTGCCGACATGCCAGGTGTCCCAAGAGAGTTGGCTGAGCACATAATCGATATCAACGAAGGCTCCAAGCCTGTGAAGCAACGACTATGACGGTTCTCACCCGACAAGAAGGCAGCAATTAAAAAAAGAAATCACAAAGCTAATGGCAGCCGGATTCATCAGAGAAATCCTTCATCTAGATTGGCTAGCAAATCCAGTTCTAGTACAAAAGAAGAATACAGATGAGTGGCGCATGTGCGTCGACTATACAGATCTCAACAAACACTGCCCGAAAGATCCATTTGGGCTACCACGTATTGATCAGATAGTTGATTCAACAACAGGATCTGCCCTATTATCCTTCCTTGATTGCTATTCAGGATATCACCAAATCGCTTTAAAAGAAGAAGACCAGAGCAAGACATGTTTCATCACTCTGTTCGGTGCCTACTGCTACAAGACCATGTCGTTTGGACTCAAGAATGCTGGTGCCACTTACCAAAGAGCTATCTAGACGTGCCTTGGTGAACAGATCGGCGAAAACATGGAGGCATAGGTGGATGACGTAGTAGTGAAAACAAAGAACCCGGACACACTTATTGAAGACTTAAAGCAAACCTTCGAAAACCTAAAAAGGTGAAGGTGGAAATTGAACCCAAGCAAGTGTGTATTCGGAGTTCCTTCAGGACAACTACTCAGATTCTTGGTCAGTCATCGTGGAATCGAAGTCAGCGCCAAACAAATTCGAGCCATAACAGAGATGGGACCCCCCTCGAAGCGTCAAAGATGTGCAGAAACTAACAGGCTGCATGGCGGCCCTCAATCGTTTCATATCAAAACTCGACAAAAAAGGGTTACCTTTCTTTAAACTACTAAAGAAGATAGACAACTTCAAGTGGACAGAGGAAGCCAACGAAGCTTTCAAAAGACTTAAAGCATACCTCACATCATCACCCGTTCTCATGCCACCAAAGAAATATGAAGACATGATGATATACATTGCGGCTACTTCTACGGTGATCAGCACAACGATAGTCATGGAAAGAGAAGAAGAAGGGCGCGTATATAAAGTACAACGCCCCGTATACTACATCAGCGAAGTACTGTCAGAATCAAAAATCCAGTACCCGCATGTGCAAAAGCTACTCTACGCTCTCCTGATCACTTCATGCAAGCTACGCCACTATTTTGAAAGCCACAAGATTAACGTGGTGATAGACTTCCCACTCGGAGACATCCTACACAACAGAGACGCAACAGGGCGCATATCTAAGTGGGCAGTTGAACTTGGAGCTCTCAATATCGATTTCACCCCACAGAAGGCAATTAAATCCCAAGCACTTGCTAATTTTGTGGCCGAGTGGACAGAAATTCAACAACCTATGTCAAACATCATCCTTGACCATTGGAAGATGTACTTTGATGGATCGCTCAAGCTAGGCAGAGCCGGAGCAGGTGTTCTCTTAATTTCTCCAGACGGAAAACAACTCAAGTATGTCCTTCAGATATTATGGCAAGCTACAAACAATGAAGCAGAGTACGAAGCCCTCATCCACGGGCTCCGAGTAGCAATTACCCTCGGAATCAAGCGATTGCTCGTGTACAGAGACTCGACAGTAGTCATCAACCAAGTCAACAAAGATTGGGACTACACCAAAGAAAACATGGGCGCCTACTGTGCTAAAATACGAAAGCTTAAAAAACATTTTCAAGGATTAGGAATTCTACACGTCCTGCGTGATTCTAATATTGCGGCAGACATCCTCGCCAAGCTCGGATCAGACAGGGCAAAGGTCCCACCTGGTGTATTTATAGAGGAGTTATCAGCTCCCTCTATCAAACAACCCGGTGAGATAACCCCTAAACTTCCAGTTAAAGGCACCCAGATTTTGGTAATCAACACCTCATGGACCCAGATCTTTATTGACTATATCAAAGAGAACAAGCTGCCAGCAGATAAAGAGGAGGCTACCAGAGTCGTTCGCAGAAGCAGGAACTATGTCCTAGTGGGGGAAAAGCTGTACAGAAGAGCCGCGTCATCAGGAGTACTCCTAAAATGTGTCTCGTTTGAAGAAGGCAAAGAGATCTTAGACGAAATACACTCAAGTTGCTGCGGAAATCATGCCGCTTCAAGAACACTAGTCGGCAAAGCTTTCTGCATCGGATTCTACTGGCCAACAGCTCTGAAAGACGCAGAAGACCTAGTTAGAAAATGCAAAGGCTGTCAAATGTTCGCAAGACAAGCTCGCGTACCAGCTCACAATCTTATCTGCATCCCACTCGCTTGGCCTTTCTCCTGCTAGGGGTTGAATCAAGTAGGACCTCTCAAGAAAGCAAAGGGCGGTTTTGAGTACATCTTCGTAGCAATTGACGAGTTCACCAAGTGGATTGAATACAAACCACTCGCAAAATACAGCGCAGCCAAAGCAGTAGAGTTCATCCAAGACATTATGCATAGATTCGGCATTCCCAATCGAATAATCATAGATTTGGGCTCTCCCTTCATGACTACAGAATTCAAAAGTTGGGCATAGGACTGCGGCTTCAGCATAGATTACACGTCAGTCGCACATCCAGAAGCCAACGGACAGGTAGAAAGGGCTAACGGACTCATACTAGTTGGATTAAAGCCAAGACTGTATGAAGAACTAGTAGACTACGGATCCAAATGGATTGAAGAACTACCCAAAGTAGTATGGGGGCTACGAACTCAAAAAAGCAGAGCCACCGGTTACTCACCCTTCTTCCTAGTTTACGGGTCAGAAGCCGTATTACGTGCCGACTTGATCTGGATATCACCAAGGATAGAACAGTATGACGAAGGAGAAGCAGAACACACCAGAAGATTAGAACTCGACAGCTCAGAAGAAGTCATAGTAAATGCTACCCTCCAATCAGCCAGATACCTACAAGGTTTAAGACGCCACTACAACAAGAGTACCCAACCTCGATCATTCCAAATCGAAGATCTAGTACTAAGAAGATTACAAAAAACTAAAGGACGCCATAAACTACTCACTCCATGGGAAGGTCCTTTTATTGTCACAACAGTCACCGGACCAGGCACATACAAGTTTCCAAACGAGGATGGAAAAGAAGTCAGCAACACATGGCACATCAGCCAACTAAGAAGATTCTACGCGTGAAAACAACTCAAGGAAGAATATATATATTCAAGAAGCAAGGGATCAACGTTCATGATCAATACAGATAATGCTCATCGACAACATATGTATTATTATGGCTTATCAATGATTCACGATCAGTAAAGATGGTCTTTCTACACAACATATGTCTTGTTATGACTTTCTCCGAAGTTGTCTTCACTAAGCAAAATGGCTGAAACATGCCTGAGCATACCGTCCGAGAGCAAAAGAGCTGAAAATATGCTTGAGCCCGCCGATGAGGGTAGCTAATAAGCTAACACCCAAAAACAAAAGGCAAAATGGCTAAAACATGCCTGAGCATACCGGCCGAGAGCAAAAGAGCTAAAAATATGCTTGAGCCACCGATGAGGGTAGCTAATAAGCTAACACCCAAAACAAAAAGCAAAATGGTTTAAAACATGCACAGAGCATACCGTAGAGAGAGCAAAAGAGTGAAAATATGCTTGAGCCCATTGATGAGGGTAGCTAATAAGCTAACACCAAAACAAAAAGCAAAATGGTTTGAAAACATGCACGAGCATGCCGGTAGAGAAAAAAAAGCCGAAAAGATGCTTGAGCCCGCCGATGAGGGTAGCTAATGAGATAACACCCGAAACAAAAAGCAAAATGGTTGAAACATGCCTGAGCATACCGACCGAGAGCAAAAGAGCTGAAAATATACTTGAGCCCGCCGATGAGGGTAGCTAATAAGCTAACACCCGAACCAAAAAAGCAAAACGACTGAAACTAAGCCTGAGCATAAATCAGAGCGATTTCAAGACAAGACCCTCCAGCTACTTGTTTCAAATAGCAAGAGGCTCGGGGGCTACACTCAGATAGATCCAAGAAGCGCTACACGGTTTCACACAGGAAAGTACTCGGGCAATGCTTGTTCCTGCTCGGCAAGACCTGAAGGAACAAGAAGAAGTTTCCAGAACTCCACCATGAAGTGCTCGGGAACTTATCAATCTCAAGATCGCCGGTCCTAAGTCTTAACAAGAACACAAAGTCTGCCGAAACAACGATCTATACCGAGTTGTTTACAAGTCACAAATGAAAAGCCAGAAAAGCAGGACAAAGCACTCGATAGATCAAGAAAGTATGTCAAGACAACGACCCACATATACAAAGTTGTTTACAAGACAAGGACATTCCGACAGAGAAGACATCGACTAAAATAAAGGATCTTCATTCAATCTCTATTCAAAAAGAAGTATAGTTTGCTATTACGGGAACTAGAGTACAGAGGTCAAGTACATCAAGCATTGTCGTCAGTAGAAGAAATATCAATGTTAAGATTATCAACGATCCAACTGGCTAAGTCCTCAACCTTAGGTTCCACCCTTTCAACGGCATCCACGTACTCTTGGCTCTTGGTTTCCTCTGCAATCTTGGACAAAGGGAACTCTAGAGCAAGAACCCAGACCTGAGCGAGAACATTCCTAGTGCATAAGCGGGCGCACCTTTTCACAAACTCCTGGAAACGGGTTGAAACTCGGGAAATGAACTGAGCCCAAGGTTGACCGTCATCTGCTGGAGTCAGGAGAAGATCGGCTACTGACCGGAAGGATTTCCACAAAGTATTCCAGTTCTCAGTGGCCGTCGCCAACTTGCCAGTCAAGACCTCAATAGTCTTTTGGGCCTGCACAAGATCTCTGTCAGCTCCACGCCTAATCAACTTAGCGAGCGCGAGTTCTTCTTTGGCACAAGTGATTACCTCCTTAGCCCGGTTGTGACTATTGCGGATAGTTGTTTTCATCTCCTCAAGACCCACCGAGAGCTTCTGCTTTTCAACTCGGAGAGCTAGACCAGGCAACAAAAACAAGTCAGCGGAAGAGAAAGTCATAATACAAAAGGAAACAAAAAGAACAAGCAATACCTTTGCACTCATTCTTCAGGGACTCCATCGCAGCGTTCCTCTCCTTTTCTGCCTCAACAACTCGGGCAAGGAGAGCTTTCTCCTCCTCTTGGTGCGTTTGGCGCTCAATCTCCATATCGGCTTGGCAGAGATCAAGCTCTGCTTTTAAAGCGCTTACCTCAGAAGACAACTTTTTCTTGTTTTCAGA
This sequence comes from Miscanthus lutarioriparius, assembly GCA_904845875.1. Lineage (NCBI taxonomy): Eukaryota > Viridiplantae > Streptophyta > Magnoliopsida > Poales > Poaceae > Miscanthus > Miscanthus lutarioriparius. Next base: position 114,867 of record CAJGYO010000889.1, on the reverse strand, counting down.
TGAGAAAAAGAAGTCGGTTTGATCACGAGAAAAAGACTGAGAAAATAGAGAGAGAGAAAGACAAGGCGTAAGGACAAGAGAAAGACGAACAGCCAAAGAAAGAACTTTAGAAAAACTAACCTGGAGCTTTTCACCAAAAGAAGTCACAGAGGACGCCAAGTTCCCCTAGGCTGCGGTCAGCTCAGACAACTGATGAGTAGCATCAAATTGATGCAACACATCGTCATCCAAGCGCGAAGCACCGGGTACCAAGGGGAGCTGAGGGAGAAGCCGGCGCAGGCAAAGAAGGCAAGGCCAGGGCTGTATCCTGGGAAGCCCCAGCTACCTCCTTAGAAGTACCCACCACCATGACCACAGTCACCTCTAGAGCCACAGGGTCAGCAGTAGCAGGGGGCCCAGCTTTCCTCATAGCCACCTCACCGACTGTACTCTCTGAGTCCCTCGACTCAGTACGCGGGGGCGCACCAGAAGGCTGACTAGAAGGCGGCGGAGGAGTAAGAGAAGGCGAGGGACTGCAAGATGATATAGAAACTCATCGATAAAAATACAAGTCAGGAAAAAGAAAGGCAAAAAGCAAAGAAACACAACAAAGAGTCACTTACTCAGCTATCTTCTTCTTCAAAAAACCAAAATAAGACCTTGCAGGAGGAACTATGGCGCCAAAATCATCACCGCCACCCTGCGATAGGAGCGGCGCAGCTGGAACTAGAGCCACAGAGGAACTTGGTACCGGAGCCCCAGGAGAACTCGGGACGGAGCCCCAGAAGAACTCGTACCCGACGACCACTTACTACAAAAGGATCAAGACCAAAGTCAAAACAAAAAGGAGGGATCCAAGTGAGCACCTGCTATACGTGGCCACATTGGGTACCAACTTGGGCCAGGCCTATGTACACTGCTCATCTGATACACACACTGTTGCCTGCTGCCGTACCATCCAAGGGACGTGTGACGAGGGTGCATATCGGCCGTCCAACAGCTGACTAGTAACCTGTCGGCCTTCGGCTCGCCGACAGGCCTTGGAGGACCGAAAGGGTCTGCGCCTGCGCTTCCGTCCGCCCCCATGCACGATGGTGGCGGTGGGCGGCACGTGTTCCTCCCGCCCGCGCCCGCTTGTTTACTGTGTCCAGTCAGCACTCAAGCCGCCATGCATGTCGTGAGCACTCACGTGCTTGGTGGTGTGTGAAAAACTGAAAAGACGAGATCAGCTGCATGTGAGCAGGTCGTCCGTCCTAGTGCAAATGTACAGTATGGACCACGAGCTAATCATGGAATTTGATTGGAAAAATGCAGTCAACGAACCAGGAGAACAGCAGCAAGTCGCCGTGGCACACCACCGCATATCTAGCGTTGAGCGGCGTGCCGGCCCGGATAGGTTTGCTCACGGTTCCCTATGGGCCTGTCTTTTGGTCAGACATGACAAGCTCCGACATGCCCCGGATGGCTGGACTCTTAAATTGTGAGTAGTAAAGCGTTCATTTCTTTCACAATCCTAGTAGACCCGCGTTACTACTTGCCACCGGCACTGTGGTTTCACAGCGTCGCCGTACCCAATAGCTGCGTGCAGGCTGCAGCTCTCTTTGTTAACACAGTAACCTGCGCTCGTAGCTGGTGACATGCGCGGCAGTACGGCTGGCCGACGGTCCTAAAATATCTACGGCCGTCTTCCTCTCTCGCGCGCACTCCTGTCGGCCCGCGGCTGGCCGACAGGCCTAAAATATCTACGGCCGTCTTCCTCTCTCTCGCGTGCACTCTCTCTCTACGGCATGCACAGCGTCGATCGAAACAAAACAAAGAAATATATATGATGACAGATTATAAACAACTCAAATACTATTTGAGTTGCCAATGGACCCTCAAACCACACAGTTTTAACATTGCTTACGATAAGAGCAAAGAGACTGAAAGGTCTGCAAATATAGCATTTGGATAAAAAGAATTGTAAGAGTAGTAGTCTGGTGGCCGCTGGATTGCCGATAGGTGACCTATCGGCAACTAGAAGAGCCGACTAATCTCTGCACAGGGCCCTGTCGGCCTTCGGCTGGCCAACAGGACTTGGGCCCACAGGCTTATCGGTCCTCCATCGGCTGATAGGGTCCTGTCGGCCCGCGCCTGCGCGTCCGTCCGCCCGCGCATCATTACGCGATTGACCCCGCCCGGCGTACTGACACGGACGCGGACACCTCACGTGCGGAGCACACGCCGCCCGGCCGGCCGCTGCCTCGATTCCGGGCCGGGCAGCCATGCATCTCGACGACAAACCGGTCGATGTCCGGCCGGCGGTCCACGCACGTACATAAAAGCCATTGCTAGTAGTGTACTATTAAACATTTTTGGGCCCTCTTTCCACTCTTATTTAATTTCTTTTTTTTTCATTTCCTAGTACTGCACTATAAACAAGGTAATAAATGGCGTATAGTGGCTTGGTAGCGGATTGGAGTCGAGGTAGCGGATTGTGGATAAATGGCGTATAAGATATAGGCTGCTGACAAGTGCCACCAGAATCTAATCTATAGTTTTAATTAAATGCATGTTGAAAATACATAGAGGTGTCATGTCAAAAAAAATCTGACAGATATGAAAAACATAAACATCAATTAATTGATAAGTCTATTGTGTTCGAAAATAAATAAAAAGAAAAAAACGTGCAATTGGATATAAGTAATTTTTATTAGTTAGAAATATTAAAATTAACTATTGTCTTTATCTTTTAAGATTAATATTCTATACTCGGCGGTGCATCATACCACGGAATGATGGATTAGTGTACTTGTAACCGGTGTACTTGGCAAAGCGTGTATGGCTGCTCCCAAGTCCCAATTGAGGTTAGGTCTCTCGCTTGCACGCACGTGGAATGTCCCGCGTACAATAATAATACTATAGTGGTGTAGCCGTACAGTAGGATCAAGTGAGCACCTGCTATACGTGGCCACATTGGGTACCAACTTGGGCCGGGCCTATGTACACTGCTCATCTGATACGCACACTGTTGCCTGCTGCCGTGCAATCCTGTCCAACAGCCAACTAGTAACCTGTCGGCCTTCGGCTGGCCCACAGGACTTGGAGGACCGATAGGGTCCGCGCCTGCGCGTCCGTCCGCCCGCATGCACGATGGTGCGTGGTCCTCCCGCCCGCGCCCGCTTGTTTACTGTGTCCAGTCAGCACTCAAGCCAACATGCATGTCGTGAGCACTCACGTGCTTGGAGGTGTGTGAAAAACTGAAAAGACGAGATCAGCTGCATGTGAGCAGGTCGTCCGTCCTAGTGCAAATGTACAGTATGGACCACGAGCTAATCACGGAATTTGATTGGAAAAATGCAGTCAACGAACTAGGAGAACAGCAGCAAGTCGCCGTGGCACAGGACCGCATATCAAGCGTTGGGCGGCGTGCCGGCCCGGATAGGTTTGCTCGCGGTTCCCCATGGGCCTGTCTTTCGGTCAGACATGACATGCTCCGACATGCCCCGAATGGCTGGACTCTTAAATTGTGAGTAGTAAAGCGTTCATTTCTTTCACAATCATAGTAGACCCGCGTTACTACTTGCCACCGGCACTGTGGTTTCACAGCGTCGCCGTACCCAATAGCTGCGTGCAGGCTACAGCACTCTTTGTTAACACAGTAACATGCGCTCGTAGCTGGTGACATTCGCGGCAGTGCGGCTGGCCGACAGGCCTAAAATATCTACGGCCGTCTTCCTCTCTCGTGCGCACTCCTGTCGGCCCGCGGCTGGCCGACAGGCCTAAAATATCTACGGCCGTCTTCCTCTCTCTCGCGCGCACTCTCTCTCTACGGCATGCACAGCGTCGATCGAAACAAAACAAAGAAATGTATATGATGACAGATTATAAACAACTAAAATACTATTTGAGCTGCCAATGGACCCTCAAACCACACAGTTTTAACATTGCTTACGATAAGAGCAAAGAGACTGAAAGGTCTGCAAATATAGCATTTGGATAAAAAGAATTGTAAGAGTAGTAGTCTGGCGGCTGCCGGATTGCCGATAGGTGACCTATCGGCAACTGGAGAGCCGACTAATCTCTACACAGGGCCCTGGACCCACGGGCTTATCGGTCCTCCATCGGCTGATAGGGTCCTGTCGGCCCGCGCCTACACGTCCGTCCGCCCGCGCATCATTACGCGATTGACCCCGCCCGGCGTACTGCCACGGACGCAGACACCTCACGTGCGAAGCACACGCCGCCCGGCCGGCCGCTGCCTCAATTCCGGGCCGGGCAGCCATGCATCTCGACGACAAACCGGTCGAGGTCCGGCCGGCGGTCCACGCCCATATTAAAGTCACACAGCTGATGCGTGAGTGTTTGAATTTGCGGTGTGAGTCATAGTGGGTTGGATTAATTAGGGTTATTTGCTTCCATGCTATTGCAGCCTGCTACTCGCAATTGCGGCCGCAATATCGGCCCGCTATTCAGAATTGCGGCCGCAAAGTTCCATGATGCAAAGTTTAGAGAGCTACCTCATAGTTTGCGGGTGAAATTGCGGCCGCTGCCGCCGCTATTTATTACTGTGACTATAAAACATTCTTTTCTATTAGTGTGTGTGTAGTGGAAACGGCGATACTCCAGTCAGGTTCTCTAGGGGCTCTCGCTCGATCCGGGCAGACTGGCTAAGCCGCCCGGCCCCTGATTTGAGCGGAAAGCTTGGAGCATGTGCGTCGATCAACCACGAGCTAGGCCCTGGGGATTGCTGATTGTGAGTTGCCAGAATTGGTGGGGTTGGCCTCATCCAGTCCATACTCCTGTATCCATGTTCATACTGTAACGTGCTTGTTAGTATATGTGGCAGAACCTCCTAAATTATAGGGCCCACATGCAACTGTCACTGTCCAACGACCTTTGACACCTATGCATATGTTCCTAGTAACTTAAGAAGATTGTCGGGTGTCCTCGGAGAACCCCGAATCATCCACGATTTCCGAGCAGGATCACATTATAGAGTCATTACAGTATAACAACATTTATTCAAATATCTACACAAGAGTAAAACATAGCGGAAGACTTACAATAACATAGTTTACAAACCATTTGTTTCAAACCATACAACTAAGTTTGGTTAATATTACAAAATGTAGTAGTGGAGTGGCATTATAACATATTACAGAACACACAAATAAGTTGCCCTGCCCAAGAGCCACACATTTACTTAACGTCATCACATGGAACAACAGTCATACAGCACGATCCAAAACAGATCTGCTCATGAGCCTCACCTGCAACAAGGGTCAACGAACCCTGAGTACAAAAGTACTCAACAAGACTTAACCGAAATAAGAATTAATAGAACGCATGAATGCAGGCTCAGGGATTCAAGGTATGTCTTTAGCAATAATCAAGGTTCTTTTGCGTAAAAGCTCTTTAACAAAATTCTTTATATCAACATTTAAAACTTCATAAAGATCATATACAAAGCTGACATGACCCGCATTGAGATCATGAAATTTCATATCCAACACTTTCTCAAACCAACCTCAAGTTCCAGTTATTAAACTACGATGATGAACAGAGAAGTGAGTCTCCATAACCGAGGAGCAACGACGATTCGAACTGATTATAAACCCAGCTGGGAATTCCAGACCACACGACATATGCAGGTCCCAAACCTACATATACCAACCTACCCTTGGATCCTCTAAACAAGAACGGGTCCGCACCACCCGAGAATACAGTACTCCACCAATCCAAATTTCATTATCACATGGGTACACGCTATTCCGCCATCTCTCCACTCCCGGTCTTGCGAGTAGCCATTCTCGTAATAGAATAACCAAGTTAAGGCTTACCGGAGTATGTGGTTAGTACTACAAAGTCTCACCGCACAGCTTCAACAACAGACGGGACCTTAACCGACATAAGCGGAAGAGAACCCGCTCACAAGACCTCCATGTCTTGTGGCTCACACTAAACCGAGTCCGCCTTGGGTCTAGATTTATTACTCTACATGCTCATATCACATGATAACATAAGTAACCAAAGTTCCATTTAACACTTGCAGATGACAGGTAATCACCTGACTTTCATCGTTCTAAGCATAGCTAAGCAAAACTAGGCATATACGAATTAAAACTAATAACAGGGTAGATATGGAAGAACAAGGTTGGTAATGCACCAATTAGGTTTTCACTTAACTCCTAATTACTTAATGCAGTACAGAAAAGCAAAATTGAAATCAATTGGTAAAACACAAGGTAGGGTTAAATGCATCCGGGGCTTGCCTTCGTTGACGAAAAAATCTAGGGCCGAAGTCGTTCCACCGATACCAACACCAACCTCCACAGACGGATCAACCTCCTCAACTACTTGATTAACTACCACGTGCTCACCTTCGTTCACTACACGTAGTAACAATGCCATGTTTAACATGATGCGAGATACAAAATATGATGCTCGATGATGGATGCAAAAGTTAACAACTTGAATACAACTTTCCTTCGCGGTACAGTTACAAGTCAAACTAACTAACCCTTTTCGTAACACCTAATTCAATTGCCAAGGATCATTATCAACTAATGACCCAAGGAAATCACTCAATCAAAAATTCAACTAATGACGGCGTCTGAGCTTTATAGAGCGGCCAAGGAAGCTAGAGGAAGGCACGACGGAGCCTTTTCCCGTGCCAGCGCGACGCCACAGACGGCCAGGACGCGCCAGGAACACCGAAGAAGGTTGCCAGCCATGTAGCTTAGGCGGTGAATACTGTTCACAGTAATTACAGAATTGCCATTCGTTTTCAAAGTCAAATTACTCCCAAATTTGTGTAACAACTCAAAAATCTCTAAAAATAAAAGTTGTTCAAAATCAAAAGTTCTACAACTTTTCTTTTATAACCACCCCCTAATTCGGTCTACATTTTGAAATGAAAATTTGAATTCAAAAAGGGGACATTTAAGGAATTTTGCCTTTTCCAATTACTTCAAATTTTTCATAACAACTTTGAAAACTCCAAAAACAAACTTTGTATAACTTGACAAGCTCTACACTTTTGCTTTTAGGCTCAACCCCAAAATATGCTTAGATTTTGAAATAAGTTTTCAGGGTAGGATTTAAATAATGAAAATCAGGGTTTTCTTTAAAAATTTCAAATCCAAACCAAATTTTGAACTTGATTCAAACAATACAATTCAACACATACCACATAAAGGTAAACTTGTTTTAGTGTATGCATATCAAAATTTTCACTAAATACCAAATGCTTAGCAATGCATATGATGACATGTCCTGTTTTTAGTATTTAAACACCCGGGGTGTTACAATCCTTCCCCCTAAAAGAAAACTCGTCCCGAGATTCAAAGTCATAGGGTAAGTAATGGAAAAGGAAATGTGCCAATCCAAAAACATTCACAACTTGTTCATAAAACAGCTGAGGTTCCTTTACAAACAGGGTCCTCCACAACAGAGCAAACTAACATTATGCTATATCGACGCAAGAAACTCTAGAAATTTTTCTAACAAATAATCTTCGGATTCCCAAGTACCTTCTTCTTCTGAATGTTGATTCCATTATACCTTGTAGAACTTGATTGTCCTCCTTCGAGTAACACGATCTGTCTGATCCAAAACTCGGATAGGATATTCAGAATAAGTCAAATCTGGTTCAAGTTCCACTCCTTCAACCTCAACATTCTGCTCAGGCACTCGGAGACACTTCTTCAATTGAGAAACATGGAACACATCATGTATAGCTGATAGATGTTCTGATAATTTCAAGCAATATGCCACTTTTCCATACCTCTCTAAAATTTAAAATGGTCCAATATATCGAGGTGCCAACTTTCCTTTAACGCCAAAATGGGTAACTCCCTTCATTGGTGATACTTTCAGATATACAAAATCCCCCTTGTTAAATGTCAATGGTCTATGTCGTTTATCCGCATAACTCTTTTGTCGGGACTGAGCTATCTTCAAATTACTTTGTATTTGTCTAACCTTGTCTTCTGTTTCTTTCACAAGGTCAACCCCAAAGAACCTTGTTTCTCTAGGCTCAGACCAACTCAGCGATGTTCTGCATCTACGACCATAGAGTGCTTCAAATGGAGCCATTCTAATGCTTTCCTGATAACTATTGTTGTATGAGAACTCGACCAAAGGTAAGAATTCGTCCCACTTATTGGAATAGTTAAGGACACAACACCTTAACATATCTTCAAGCACTTGATTGACTCTTTCAGTTTGTCCATCAGTCTGCGGATGATAAGCTGTACTATACAGGAGCTTGGTACCCAATGAAGAATGCAACTGTTTCCAAAAGCTGGAGACAAACTATGTACCCCTATCGGACACAATAGTCTTGGGTACTCCATGGAGACTCACAATTCGCTCTAAATACATCTTGGCATACCGTATAGTGGGATATATATTCTGGACTGGAAGAAAATGTGCTGACTTGGTTAGTCGATCTACAATAACCCATATTGAGTCAAATCCCTTTGATGTCTTGGGTAGACCAACAATAAAGTCCATACTAATGTCCTCCCACTTCCAAGCTGGAATAGGCAATGGTTGTAATTCTCCAACATACCTCAAATGTATAGCTTTCACTTTGTGACAAGTATCACACTTTGTTATATATCTTGCAATTTCTATCTTCATTTTGGTCCACCAAAATCTTTGTTTCAAGTCATGGTACATCTTGTTGCTTCCCGGATGGATAGATAACCTAGTAGAATGTGCTTCTTCAAGAATTGACTGCCGCAACTCGAGAACTTTTGGTACCACCAGACGATGCTTGAACCATAGCACACCTTCATTATCTATGCTGAAACATTCCGCCTTTCCATTCCTGACTCTTTCCTTGATATGGGCTACACCCTTGTTTTCCTTCTGAGCAGCAATAATCTGGTCTCGAATATTGGCTTCAACAATTATGTTGGTCAAGCTACCTTGTTGAATTACCTCTACCTTCAGCTTCTCCATTTCTTGACATAAAGTCAAACCCATTGTTCTCACTGCTAGACAATTGCAATAACTTTTGCGACTGAGGGCATCTGCAACCACATTTGCTTTACCGGGGTGATAATGTACTTCCAAGTCATAACATTTAATCAGTTCTAACCATCTTCTTTGTCGCATGTTCAATTCTGACTGAGTAAAGATATACTTTAAGCTCTTATGGTCTGTATAAATATGGCACGTATTACCAAGAAGATAATGCCGCCAAATCTTCAAAGCATGGACCATAGCTGCTAAGTCCAGATCATGAGTCAGATAGTGTTCTTCATGTTGCTTAAGTTGCTTAGATGTATAGGCAATGACTCGGCCTTCTTGCATCAACACACATCCAAGACCAATACCTGAAGCATCACAATAAATATAAAACGGCTTCTCGATATCAGGTTGGGCTAATATTGGTGCAGTGGTCAACAGTCTCTTCAAAGTCTAGAAAGCCTCTTCACAATCAGATGACCAGGCAAACTTGACTTGGTTCTTCAATAACTCAGTTACGGACTTTGATACTTTAGAGAAATCTGGAATAAACCGACGGTAATACCCCGCCAATCCCAGAAAACTCCAAACTTGATGAACTGTGGTTGGCGGTTTCCAATCAAGCACATCCTTCACTTTGCTTGGATCAACTGCAACTCCTTCAGCTGACAAAACATGTCCAAGAAACTGTACTTCTCTAAGCCAGAAATCACACTTGCTGAACTTGGCATAAAGTTGATGTTCTCTTAAGCGAGTCAGAACAATCCTGAGATGTTCCGCATGTTCTTTCTTATTCTTGGAATATACTAGAATGTCATCAATAAACACCACTACAAACTTGTCTAGCTCAGGCATGAATACTGAATTCATCAGATACATGAAATGAGCTGGAGCATTTGTCAAACCAAAAGACATTACCAAGTATTCATATAATCCATATCTTGTGGTAAATGCCGTTCTAGGAATATCTTTAGGCTTTATCTTGATTTGGTGATATCCTAACCTCAAATCTATCTTGGAGAAAACTTTGCCACCGGCCAGTTGATCAAAAAAAAAATCTATCCGAGGTAAGGGATACTTATTCTTGATGGTCACTTCATTCAACGGACGATAGTCAACACATAACCTCAGGATCTCATCTTTCTTTTTTACAAAAATTGCCGGACATCCCCAAGGCGATGAACTAGGTTGGATAAACCCCTTTTCAATCAATTCTTGCAACTGAGTCTTCAACTCGGCCAATTCCTTAGGTGGCATCCTATAAGCTCTCTGAGAAATCGGAGCTGTTCCAAGTTGCAACTCTATGTTAAACTGGACATCCCTATCAGGTGGTAGACCAGGTAAATCTTCAGGAAACACATCAGGAAATTCACACACTACTAGGATATCTCTAATCTCTTTGACGACAGTTGCACAAACTTTGCCCACTGATCTTCTTAAGGTTGGAAGTTGGATGAGAAGTTTAGAATTACTATCTGGCAAACTCACCCTTATTGTTCTATTCAAAGCATCTATAACAGCCTTATGCTGATACATCCAATTCATTCCCAAGATTACATCTATATCCTGATCCTTAAGGATAATCATGGTAGTGGGAAAAATATGCCCACCCAGGTTTATGGGTACCTGGTATACCATTTCCTTAGTACATAGACGTCCCCCGGGCGATTGTATAAAGAAGCTTTCCTTTGTTGCCCCAATTGAAATTTCATACTTCACGACAAATGTTCTATTGATAAATGAATGCGATGCGCTAGAATCAAAAAGTATAACTGCAGGATGATTGGCAACAGGAAACATACCCATCATCACTGGCTCCCCTTCCGGAATTTCCCCAGCTTGAATATAGAACACCCATCCTGTCTTCCTTTCATCTTTGCCTTTCTGAGCATTCTGATTGTTATTCTTGTTCTGTGACTGACCCGGTTATTGATTGACAGGGGCCTTCTAATAATTTGAATTAGACTACCTTGGATACGGACATTCCCTCGAGAAATGACTAGGCTTGCCACAATTGAAACAGGGATACTTATGACCCTAGGGTGTTGAAACAGGAACCCCAGAAGTATTTATCGGTTGTAGATTCTAATAAGTTGTAGCAGGGCGGACATTTGATTGCTGACCGGCTTGAAACTACGATGGACGATAAGGAGGACAATTATGATTTACTGGATGATAAATCACCCTCTGCTTTTGATTTCCCCCAAAAGATTCAGACGGCATACTCTTTTTCTTCTTGAGCTCCTTGTGCTGCCGATACTTTGCCTCTGAAGCAATTGCAATATTCATTGCCTCATGATAAGTGACATTGGTACAAGTTGTCATCATAGTCTACAATTTGCTATTCAGACCTCTCATGAACCATTTCTTTTTCTTAACATCTGTGTTGACATGTTCAGATGCATACTGCGACAGGTGATTAAATCTTCCCATATACTGCATCACTATTTGATCCCCTTGCTTCAAAGCAAGGAACTCATCCAGCTTCATAGCCATCACTCCTTCCGGAATATAGTGGGCTCTGAAGGCAGTACGAAACTCAGCCCAAGTTATTGGAATGCCAGCTGGTTGCATAGCCACTAAGTTTGCCCACCAAGCACTTGCTGCTCCTCGAAGTTGCTGGGTGGCAAACGCAGGTTTCTGATACTCCGTGCATGGAATAAGATCAAATTTCTGCTCCATAGTCTGAAGCCAATCATCAGCCTCCAATGGTTCATCTGCCTTGGTGAACATCGGTGGCCTTGTGTCTGTAAAATCAACATATGTAGCCTCCTGCCTGTTATGATGGCGACCACGGTTTCCTTACATCTGATTCTGATTACTTTGAGCCATCTCATAAAGCAAACAAGAATTTTCAACCGTCACATTGACAAGTGCGGCTATAGCATCAGCCAGGTTTGTTGGAACTGGTGGCGGATCTAGAATACCGTCCTCATCTTGTGAAGTACCAGGAATATGCGAACCCCACGTACGACGCATCTGCTCATAACAAACCAAACTTTACTCTCAAGTCTTTATTGAATTGCAACAAAAGCTTATTCCAGACACATTACACAGGGTTTACTAAAATAAACACAAACCTGCATGTACCTAAACAAGACTACTTAACTTAACTATAACTAACTATTATACAACTATACTTCTTTCCTCGATTACTTCAAACTTCAGGCTCGGTATCCATTCCGGAAATATTACCGTCTTCATTATCACTTTCATCGATCATTACTAATTCTTCAGGATCTTCTTCTTCTTCTTTCGATTCACTACCATCGGCAAGGATAACACCTGGGTCCATTGCATCAGCTTAGGGTTCATGATTTGGATCTAGGAGATTGCTTAGCCTATGAACTTCCTCATGCAGATAAGTATTATGTTCTTCTAAATCTTCCACATAGAATTCTAGCTCATGAGTTCAAGCTTTAGCTACATTTTCCCTATGCCAAGCTTCATTCCTTCCTTCCACCGTACGAACTAACATACGTTCGTAGTTCCTGTGCACGGTGGTGAGACACCTCAATTGGTCCTGTAATTCTCCTACCTGTATAGCATCCAAGGCCCTATCTCTAGTAGCTTGTGCTAACTCTGCAGAAATCCTCTGTATCTCTGCCGGAGGATCAGGCCTAGAGCTGCTACTGCTAGCACCGTCGTTCCTAGGGGCAAGTTGGTGACGAGGAACTCGTTTGGGTCCAGTGGACTTACGGGGTGTCATCTTGGTATGAGCCATACTATAGAGAGCAAGTTAATCCAAGTAAAACAATCTGACAACAGTCTCAAAAGCAGTAGGGGTGGATTACACAACTCAACCCAGACTCACTACTCAACTCCAGACTCAGAGGCGAAGGAAGTAACAAGTGAATTAATTATGATGCATGAATCGTTCTTACAAACAAAATCATCAAAGCTTATACTGAACATAAACAACATTTGTTTTTATATAGGGCATAGTAAGATTACTACTCCACCACACAAAGCCGTTTTAATCAAATAAGGAATGGTGAGAAAGAAATAAGATAAGTCAGAAGCAATTTGGACCAAATTAACAAGTTAAATAGATTTGTCCCAAAGCATTTTGAAGTTCTATAGAACAATACTACAAAAACCGTGTAACGATCGCTCTGATACCATTCTGTGGCAGAACCTCCTAAATTATAGGGCCCACATGCACCTGTCACTATCCAACGACCTTTAACACCTATGCATATATTCTCGATAACTTAAGAAGACTGTCGGGTGTCCTCGGAGAACCCCAAATCATCCACGATTTCCGAGCAGGATCATATTACAGAGTCATTGCAGTATAACAACATTTATTCAAATATCTACACCAGAGTAAAACATAGCGGAAGACTTATAATAACATAGTTTACAAACCATTTGTTTCAAACCATACAACTAAGTTTGGTTAATATTACAAAACGTAGTAGTGGAGTGGCATTATAACATATTACAGAACACACAAATAAGTTGCCCTACCCAAGAGCCACACATTTACTTATCGTCATCACATGGAACAACAGTCATGCAGCACGATCCAAAACATATCTGCTCATGAGCCTCACCTGCAACAAGGGTCAACGAACCCTGAGTACAAAAGTACTCAACAAGACTTAACCGAAATAAGAATTAATAGAACGCATGAATGCAGGCTCAGGGATTCAAGGTATGGCTTTAGCAATAATCAAGGTTCTTTTGCGTAAAAGCTCTTTAACAAAATTCTTTATATCAACATTTAAAACTTCATAAAGATCATATACAAAGCTGACATGACCCGCATTGAGATCATGAAACTTCATATCCAACACTTTCTTAAACCAACCTCAAGTTCTAGTTATTAAACTACGATGATGAACAGAGAAGTGAGTCTCCATAACCGAGGAGCAACGACGATTTGAACCGATTATAAACTCAGCTGGGAATTCCAGACCACACGATATATGCAGGTCCCAAACCTACATATACCAACCTACCCTTGGATCCTCTAAACAAGAACGGGTTCGCGCCACCCGAGAATACAGTACTCCACCAATCCAGCCCATTGTCACGTGGGTACACGCTATTCCCGCCATCTCTCTACTCCCAGTGCGCGAGTAGCCATTCTCGTAATAGAATAACCAAGCTAAGGCTTACCGGAGTATGTGGTTAGTACTACAAAGTCTCACCGCACACAGTTCAACAACGGTACGGACCTTAACCGACATAGGCGGAAAGAACCCGCTCACAAGACCTCCATGTCTTGTGGCTCACACACACCGAGTCCGCCCGGTCTAGATTTATTACTCCACATGCTCATATCACATGATAACATAAGTAACCAAAGTTCCATTTAACACTTGCAGATGATAGGTAATCACCCGACTTTCACCGTTCTAAGCATAGCTAAGCAAAACTAGGCATATACGAATTAAAACTAATAACAGGATAGATATGGAAGAACAAGGTTGGTAATGCACCAATTAGGTTTTCACTTAACTCCTAATCACTCAATGCAGTACAGAAAAGCAAAAGCGAAATCAATTGGTAAAACACAAGGTAGGGTTAAATGCATCCGGGGCTTGCTTTCGTTGACGGAAAAATCTGGGTCCGGAGTCGTTCCACCGATACCAACACCAACCTCCACAGATGGATCAACCTCCTCAACTACTTGATTTACTACCACGTGCTCACCTTCGTTCACTATACGTAGTAACAATGCCATGTTTAACATGATGAGAGATACAAAATATGATGCTCGATGATGGATGCAAAACTTAACAACTTGAATACAACATTTCTTTGCGGTACAGTTACAAGTCAAACTAACTAAACCTTTTCGTAACACCTAATTCAATTGCCAAGGATCATTATCAACTAATGACCCAAGGAAATCACTCAATCAAAAATTCAAACAAAACCTAAATCACTAAAGATTACTATTTGCTTTTATAAATTAATTAATTAATTAAGAATTATGAAATAATCAATTGTTCCAATTGACCTTAAAATTTTTTTAAATGTTCATCACATGATAACTAAGTGGCAAAACAATTTTCATAATTTTTGGATACATAAATAAGCCTAGAAAAATCATGAAAACTCATTTATTAATTAATTGAGAAATTTTTATCATATTCAAAAATTATTGAAAAATAACATTTCATATTTTTCTTAAATAATATACATCACACAGAGGTCACACAAAAATTTTCATAATTTTTGGAGCTCTAAATAATTCTACACAAAAATAACAAAAATAGACACTATTTATTCATTTTTGAAAAAGGAAAAATTCCATTTTGAACACTGAGTCACTGACAGGGTGACCCCACATGTCATCTTCAACCTCCGGCTTTGACTCCGGCGACACGCGCGCTGACCGGCAAAAACTCGCCGACGATGAGTCCAACGGCGACGGCCAAGGTACCAAAATATTCACCATGACTAGGCGCATCGATTTGTGGCACTACGAAGACTAATTACGGCACGAAACAAGGCTGACGCCGGCCATGGTGGATGCGACAGCACGGCAGCGCTACATCGGCGACAGGAGACCGGTAGAGTGTAAACAAAAGGCACGAAAAGGTTCAGCAGCTCACCACGAACACGTTGGAGCAAAGAGCGAGACCGGAGAAGCAACGGTGACGCATGACGACGTCCACGGTGATCACGGCAGAGCAAAGATCGTCGGTGACGGTGTTCCGGTGACTGCAGTGGGCAAAACGACGAAGCAATAAGGGATTAAGCACCACGGCATCGAGACGAAGCCAAAGGTACACCTATCAAGGGCAATGGCTCACCGGAGGGCGCTGGCCACGGCGATGCGCTTGCGACGGTGAGGTTGCCGGCCGCGAAGAAGAAGGGTTCGCACCGCGGATTCCCGGCGAAATCATACTACCAAAGCTGGATGGATGAATGCGCTAGAAGGAGATGGAGCTAGAACTGGCTTAGCTGTTACGGTGGAGCACTACAGCGACGGTACGAGCTCGCCAGAGATGAGCAAGGGCGACGGGAAAAGAAGAGCAACGAAAGGAAGTTCGGCGACGGCGTCTGAGCTTTATATAGCAGCCAAGGAAGCCAGAGGAAGCCACGACGCACCACGACGCGCCAGTAACGCCGAAGAAGGTCGCCGGCCATGTACCTTAGGCGGTGAACACTGTTCACAGTAATTATAGAATTGCCATTCGTTTTCAAAGCCAAATTACTCCCAAATTTGTGTAACAACTCAAAAATCTCCAAAAATAAAAGTTGTTCAAAATCAAAAGTTCTACAACTTTGCTTTTATAACCACCCCCTAATTCGGTCTACATTTTGAAGTGAAAATTTGAATTCAAAAAGGGGACATTTGAGGAATTTCGCCTTTTCCAATTACTTCAAATTTTTCATAACAACTTTGAAAACTCCAAAAACAAACTTTGTATAACTTGACAAGCTCTACACTTTTGCTTTTAGGCTCAACCCCAAAATATGCTTAGATTTTGAAATGAGTTTTCAGAGTAGGATTTAAATAATGAAAATCTGGGTTTTCTTTAAAAATTTCAAATCCAAACCAAATTTTGAACTTGATTCAAACAATACAATTCAACACATACCACATAAAGGTAAACTTGTTTTAGTGTATGCATATCAAAATTTTCACTAAATACCAAATGCTTAGCAATGCATATGATGACATGTCCTGTTTTTATTATTTAAACACCCGGGGTGTTACAATCCTTCCCCCTAAAAGAAAACTCGTCCCGAGATTCAAAGTCAGAGGGTAAGTAATGGAAAAGGAAATGTGTCAATCCAAAAACAATCACAACTTGTTCATAAAACAGCTGAGGTTCCTTTACAAACAGGGTCCGCCACAACAGAGCAAACTAACATTATGCTATATCAACGCAAGAAACTCTGGAAATTTTTCTAACAAATAATCTTCGGATTCCCAAGTACCTTCTTCTTCTGAATGTTGATTCCATTGTACCTTGTAGAACTTGATTGTCCTCCTTCGAGTAACACGATCTTTCTGATCCAAAACTCGGATAGGATATTCGGAATAAGTCAAATCTGGTTCAAGTTCCACTCCTTCAACCTCAACATTCTGCTCAGGCACTCGGAGACACTTCTTCAATTGAGAAACATGGAACACATCATGTATAGCTGATAGATGTTCTGGTAATTTCAAGCGATATGCCACTTTTCCATACCTCTCTAAAATTTGAAATGGTCCAATATATCGAGGTGCCAACTTTCCTTTAACACCAAAACCCAGACATCTCCACATGTGATCACTTCGTTTTTGGCATCCGATGTCACTACTTGCTCGAAATCTTCATAATTTTTTACCACAGCCTCCACATGTGATAACACGACGCCTCCACAAGTTTCATTATTTTCGGACTTCATTTGGATTTTATATAATTTAAATTCACTTTTGCCGCAACTAACTCGACATATTACGTCAACGAGATGCTCGACATTTCATGTGACTCCCTGGATACGGCCTCAACATACGCTAAATATCATGAATATCAATTTTTGGATGACCAAATTCCATTATTCCATGGACCTGCAGTTCAAATTTGAAATACGCCGAAAAAATCAATGAAACGAAATAAATTAATGAAATATACCTAAAAAAGTCAAAATTTCACCAAATTTTAGAGTAGAACTTTAAATATTGTCACAAGGCTACACAAAAAAATTTGGGTCCACAATAAAAAATATATATATATATTTTGCCGAGTGCCATGGGGAGCACTCGACTAAAATGTCTTTGCCGAGTGCCGGGCCCAGGAGGCACTCGGCAAAATTTGTTTTCAAAAAATAAAAAAACATTTTGCCAAGTGCCCAAGGATGGCACTCGGCAAAGTTTTTTAAAAAAAAATAAAAACAAATTTTGCCGAGTGCCCGGCCCAGTGAGCACTCGACAAAGAAAATCAAAAAAACGCATGCATGACCTAAATGGCCCAACCGCCCACCTCACCCCTCCTCCAAACCCTATCTTCACCAGGCCAGTGCCCCTCGACCCCTTGCAGCGCGCTTCAAGCCCACATCGCGCCCGCCCTCCCTAGCCTTGCCCAGCGTCCGTGTTGGAAGGAGAAGGAGGAGGAGGTACTAGGAAGAAGAAGAAGGAAGAAGAAGAAGGAAGAAGGAGAAGAAAAAGGATGAAGAAGGACGGGCGCGCCCATCCCCACTGCCCGCCGCCGCATCCATGGTGCGCCATGGTAGCCCCTGCGTCTCCGTGAAGGCCACGGAGGCGACATGGTGACCGACGCCCGGATCGCCCTACCGCCTGCCTCTTGAGCACCAGATTACTCTGGCACTTCATTTATCCTCGAAATGGCGTTGACGGTGGAGCAAAGAGATGGCGGTGGGGCGATTGCCACACCCAAAGACTTGGACGGACCAACTCGACTTGATAGACTCCCGAATGTAACGGTGTGGTACGTACTTGTTTAACCATTAAAACTTCATCATTAATTTGCTTCGAGTTTTTGCATACTAGCTAGTTCCAATCTGGCGGGCATGGGACAAACTTAGTATTTGATCATACCTGATTCCAAAGAGGGTGTCTTCGAGGCATAAGAACTAGTTAACATTAGTTACCTCAGCCATGGATGCAAATGTACAATTGTACATAGAGTATAAGTTCAGTTCTTTTAAAGTAACTACTATAGTAGCCTTTCATTTGACAGACAATACATATTATATTGAACCTACCTAACCTTAAATGAAATTGTAAAACATCAAACACGGAGACGAAATGGAACATACTCAACAAAGGTGGCTCATTAAAATCCTAAAATCTCCGAATCGAGCGGTTTGCCTTCTTACGGAGGAACTTCATTATCTGCTAAACAAAATAAAAGAAAATGAAAAGTAATCTCTTCGTTCCAGTTCATGAAATATTTCATCAAATTTCATGTCACCTTGATACTCGATGATCGACTGTTGTAGTTGTGTTGAACTGATAAATGAAGACGTTGTGTTTAATCGATGAAAACGTTGCCTTCGATGAAAACTCCATGGCTACTCCGAGTTTTCAAAACATGTAATGCAATCTCATTTAATTGGTTTAGTACTTATTACTATCTATTTCTCAACCAAAGAAATCTCATTCAACCCATTGTATTTGTGTTCAACGGATATGGGTGTTTGCGGTCGATTCGTTGCCCTTTTAAATTGTATTTAATATTACACAAAAGTACAGATTACCCTTGCTAATTGTTGGTAGTAAAAGATAGACAAGGATGGAAATGGTAATTGACTTAAATATTTAACTGCTTATTATATATACTAGGAAACAGTTGACTAATATTGTAGAATAATGTCTCCACAATGCTAAATCAACCATTGCTAGCCGAGGCGGATGGAAACGTTATATATATTTTGGCATAGAGAATGCATGCATCAATGTAAATCTTACGACTTCTTGACACGGAATATACTTCAATGTGCACAGTATCTCGACCTAATAGTTTCATTGTCAATAGAGGTACATTAAAATGAAATGGGACAATCCTTTCATACCTCGATCTCAATTCATGTTAGATATAGGTGATCTCGCCAAATTTACAATTGAATGTAAAATGTGTGTGCACCTCCATCTTGTCTAGGATATTTCACTTGTCCTCCATGAACATTAACCTACAAAGTAATTCGCCACCAAAACTTTGAAAAAGATGGCCACTCAATTTTCTTGAGGATAAGCTGGATCATGGGGCGGGGAGACATCAATGTCTCGAGATAGAAACAACAAACATATATATTACTGAATCTAACATTGGGCCGAACAATAAGGATGGGCTCTTTCAAGTAGTTATCCATTGTTGTAAGCTTAATTATGTTTCAAATCACTAGTGTGAATCACCAATAGAATTACTTTAATATATCGACATTGTCATATAGTAATCAATAGCGTGGGACTAGACTACGGTGAAAATGAGTCACTTGAGATGTTAGCCGGACAATCATTTCACTCATGTATACTAACTAAGAAATAGTTTCTTTAGATAATGGATAACGTCCGGTTTATCCCTTGCAAATGAAGGGAATCGGACCAATTATTACAAACATTTGACATAACGAAACCAGTTTCAACATATAACTCAATCTAGACATTAAAAGATCATCTTTAAGGAAGCAAAGAATTGCAAAGCCACGGCTCCTAATAACGTTTGACACACTTGCATGGACGATGCCTCTTTGTTTTCTTCAAACTGTTACAGTTGACACACACAAGAAATAAGATTTTGATTGGCATCTGCCAAAAATTCTTGTAAGGCGTCTTTCAAATGGCACAACACCCTCCTCCTGTTAACAAAAGAGGCTTGTTCATTCTCCCCTACCCCGTGTTTGTACCATCCAATGCAAAGGCCAAGAACTTTAATAGGTGGTCTCAAACCTAAAACTAGGTATACTTTGCTTGCTAGAAAATTTTGTGGTACATGCGGTCAAAGAATAGATCTTTGAGTTTTTGCTTTGAACTAATGACATTTGGACATCACTACTATGTGATTGAGATTAATATTTTAATCATTTGGAATGTTGGTTATTACAATGAATGCTATATGATGGTTTAAATTATTCCCCAAATTTCCTGAAATACCCCACATCCTAGTGCCATCTGCCAAATTTGTTTGACTGCATAGTCCTATATTTGTGTATGGTCAGTCTTGTTCAAAATTCAGATTATTTGTTTCAGTCAGCACTTGAAAAGACATGACTGATCCTATCGCTGTTGATTCACTATGTATATATCAGAAACATCATTTGTTTTGTTGATAACCATGTACCTAACATTACATGTTGGTTTGTTGTAGGAGGAGGCTGCCACGGTCAAGGCTGCGGGCAAGGCATGGTACAAGACCATGATCTCAGACAGTGACTACACCGAGTTTGAGAACTTCACAAAGTGGCTCGGCGTGACACAATGATGTTGAACTTATAATAATAAACTTGTGATGTTGAACTTTGGTGCATTTGTGATGGATTTTCGATGGATTTATTAAATATGCGTGTGCTTGTGATATATAATGCATGTTGTTGATATAGATGTGATGATTGATGTATATATATATATTGTCTGTTACAAAGGAACGTAAAAAAATTGCAATTCTCGGGGTCTTTGCTGAGTGCCATGGGCAAGGCACTCGGCAAAGATTTTTCAAAAAAAAATATAAAATTTCTTTGCCGAGTGCCTCGCCGCGGCACTCGGCAAAGTATTTTTTTTAAAAAAAAATCAGAAATTCTTTGCCGAGTGCCTAAACAGGGGCACTCGGCAAAGAAATTATTAAAAAAAACTTTGCCGAGTGCCTGGGCAGGGGCACTCGGCAAAGTACTTTTTTTAAAAAAAACTTTGCCGAGTGCCTGGGCTGGGGCACTCGGCAAAGTAATTTTTAAAAAAAAAATTGCCGAGTGTTGGGTCGGGCACTCGGCAAAATAACCGTTAACGGCCGGCGCCGCAACGGCCGAAAATATTTTGCCGAATGCCGCCCCAATCACTCGGCAAATTTTTTTTATATTTTGCCGAGTGCCCCGATAAAAAGCACTCGGCAAAGACCCTTTGCCGAGAAAAAATTTGCCGAGCGGACTTTGCCGAGTGCAAAGGGCTCTTTGCCGAGTGTAAAAACACTCGGCAAATCCGCGGCCTCCAGTAGTGTTATTAGCCAAGCGAACAGAGGGCAGACAGTGGCAGTGGGTGCTCTGCCCTCTCCTCTGCTGTCTACGCCAATCTCTACCACCATCATTGCCTTCTCCACTCAACAACAACAGGGGCGTACTGGCACGGACGCGGACGCCTCACATGCGGAGCACACGCCGCCCGGCCGGCTGCTGCCTCGATTCCGGGCCGGGCAGCCATCCATCTCGACAACAAACCGGTCGAGGTCCAGCCGGCGGTCCACGCACGTACGTAAAAGCCATTGCTAGTAGTGTACTATAAAACATTTCTGGGCCCTCTTTCCACTCTTGTTTAATTTCTTTTTTTTCATTTTCTAGTACTGTACTATAAACAAGGTAATAAATAGTGTATAGCGGGTTGGTAGCGGATTGTGGATAGCGGGCGATATTGCGGACGATTAGTTCCAATAGCGGCACCCGATAGTCCCATATAATTTTAAGTACATATATCATGAATAATAAGTACAAATAATTTTAAGTGCATATATCATGAATAATTTTAAGTTACATAGCCGATGAGTATTTGAATTTGGGGTGTGAGCCATAGTGGGTTGGACTAATTAGGGTTATTTGCTTCCATGCTATTACGGCCTGCTACCCGCAATTGCGGCCGCAATATCGGCCCGCTATTCAGAATTGCGGCCGCAAAGTTCCATGATGCAAAGTTCAGAGAGCTACCTCATAGTTTGCGGGTGAAATTGCGACCGCTGCCGCCGCTATTTATTACCTTGACTATAAAACATTATTTTCTATTAGTGTGTGTAGTGGAAACGGCGATACTCCAGTCAAGTTCTCCAGGGGCCCTCGCTCGATCAGGGCAGACTGGCTAAGCCGCCAGACCCCTGATTTGAGCAGAAAGCTTGGTGCATGTGCGCCGATCGACCACGATCCAGTCCATATTCCTGTATCCATGTTCATACTATAACGTGCTTGTTAGTATAGTAGTAGTTAAATACCCTTATTAAAGACGATTGATACTGCATGTGCGTATGTATATCACTATATGTAACTAAATGTGCATATAGGGACGGATGGATGGCCGACAGATCGACCGGGAACATGGACATGGTGGCTACCAGAAGACTTCTTGTCAAGTTTGAACACGGCCATAGTAAATCTATAGCAATCAATAAGATTAACATTTTAAAAAACAAAATTGAGATCAATAGCATTATAAGATATAGGCTGCTGACAAGTGCCACCAGAATCTAATCTATAGTTTTAATTAAATGCATGTTGAAAATACATAGAGGTGTCATGTCAAAAAAAATCTGATAGATATGAAAAACATAAACATCAATTAATTGATAAGTCTATTGTGTTCGAAAATAAATAAAAAGAAAAAAACGTGTAATTGGAAATAAGTAATTTTTATTAGTTAGAAATATTAAAATTAACTATTGTCTTTATCTTTTAAGATTAAGATTCTATACTCGGCGGTGCATCATATCACGGATTGATGGATTAGTGTACTTGTAACCGGTGTACTTGGCAAAGCGTGTATGGCTGCTCCCAAGTCTCAATTGAGGTTAGGTCTCTCGCTTGCACGCACGTGGGATGTCCCGCGTACAATAATAATACTATAATAGTATAGCCATACAGTAGGATCCAAGTGAGCACCTGCTATACGTTGCCACATTGGGTACCAACTTGGGCCGGGCCTATGTACACTGCTCATCTGATACGCACACTGTTGCCTGCTGCCGTACAATCCAAGGAACGTGCGACGATACATATCGGCCATTCAACAGCCGACTAGTAACCTGTCGGCCATCGGCTGGCCGACAGGCCTTGGAGGACCAATAGGGTCCGCGCCTGCGCGTTCGTTCGCCCGCATGCACGATGGTGGCGGTGGGCGGCACGTGGTCCTCCCGCCCGCGCCCGCTTGTGTACGATGTCCAGTCAGCACTCAAGCCGCCATGCATGTCGTGAGCACTCACGTGCTTGGTGGTGTGTGAAAAACAGAAAAGACGAGATCAGCTGCATGTGAGCAGGTCGTCCGTCCTAGTGCAAATGTACAGTACGGACCACGAGCTAATCACGGAATTTGATTGGAAAAATGCAGTCAACGAACTAGGAGAGCAGCAGCAAGTCGCCGTGGCACACGACCGCATATCTAGTGTTGAGCGGCGTGCCAGCCCGGATAGGTTTGCTCGCGGTTCCCCCTGGGCCTGTCTTTCGATCAGACATGACATGCTCCGACATGCCCCGGATGGCTGGACTCTTAAATCGTGAGTAGTAAAGCGTTCATTTCTTTCACAATCCTAGTAGACCCGCGTTACTACTTGCCACCGGCACTGTGGTTTCACAGCGTCGCCGTACCCAATAGCTACGTGCAGGCTGCAACACTCTTTGTTAACACAAAACCTGCGCTCGTAGCTGGTGACATGCGCGGCAGTGCGGCTGGCCGATAGTCCTAAAATATCTACGGTCGTCTTCCTCTCTCGCCCGCACTCCTGTCTTTATCTTTGAAGATTAAGATTCTATACTCGGCGGTGCATCATACCATGGATTGATGGATTAGTGTACTTGTAACCGGCGTACTTGGCAAGACGTGTGTGGCTGCTCCCAAGTCCCAATTGAGGTTAGGTCTCTCGCTTGCACGCACGTGGGATGTCCCGTGTACAATAATTTATCTTGTTCGTTTGGTTGATAAGTCATGGCTAAAAGTACTGTTGACTGATTTGTTGTGAGAGAAAAATATTGTTTCTTTGCTAAAAAAAATATGGCTTATAAATCAAGCGAACAGAACGAATACTATAGTGGTATAGCCGTATAGTAGGATCCAAGTGAGCACCTACTATACGTTGCCATAGTGGATACCAACTTGGGCCGGGCCTATGTACACTGCTCATCTGATACGCACACTGTTGCCTGCTGCCGTACAATCCAAGAAGCGGTGGTTGTATATAGTACTGTAGCTTGGATTCAAGCGTCGGCCGTGCCGTGCATAAGCAAGCAAGTGTAGGTGTGGGGTATCTGTGCTGTAGCGCTGTACAAATTCATAGGTCGTTCGTTTTTTAAAAAAAATATAGTAAAAATTATGTACTACTCTCCACGTTATGTAAGCCAGCTAGCTAGGTGTGTAGCGCATACACAAAGCACGTCCAAATTAAACAAAGAACATTAGCTTAATATATAATCTTACTACTGGGATAAATATATATGCACCTAGCTAGCTGGCTTCATATGTGCACACACATTACATGTACCCTCAAAGTACCAGCAGGTCCTTGTTACGAATCTAGCTAGCTAGCTAGCGTGTGAAATCAAAACAAAGCCGGGCGTTTTGTTGTGGTTCTGGGATTGAATTATTACGCGTGGTTTGAATGAAAAAGCTAGCTAGTGAAGGTGGCGAAGGAATCCCGTAGAGTGAGAGCTGCCGAATTAGCGACGCAAACATCCGCATAAAACGAAAGGGTGATGGCGGCACTAACATGGCGCGCATGTGCTTTGCGGCGACATCCCACACCGAATGAGGGTATATACGGTCCCGGCCGGCGATCGATTTCAATAACAATCGCGGTGCCGACACTGTCAATCTCATGACGGAATGGATCGAAACACAGAGAATTACTGCCGCGGCGCCGTCATTTTCTAGGCTTCTTCTGGATGCATGGTCGTCAGTCGTCACCCTGCTGTTTTCAGTTTCACTGCAAGCACACGCGTGCCTCCTCCGGTAGGAGTAGTACTATCGTTGGGCCAATGCAAAGATCGATCGATGGAACACGTCGTAACTGCTTCAACTGCTCACCACCACATCTGGGAATTCGAACAAGTACAGAGACAGCTGCCACTACTAAAAACGCGTGCTTTACCGAGGGTTTGAGGCTTTGTCGAGGGCTAAATCTCAGGCACTCAGCAAAGACACTCTTTGCCGAGGGCCAGCCATAGGAGCCCTCGGCAAAGAACGGCCCTCGGCAAAGAGGCCTTTGCCGAGGGTACGGCCCTCGGCAAAGACAGGCCCACGGCAAATCAAATCTTTGCCGAGGGCCGCGGCCCTCGGCAAATTAGGCCCGTTGGGTCACGGCGGCCATTCCCCGTCAAGCTTTGCCGAGGGCCACCCGTTAGGCCCTCGGCAAAGGGTTTTTTTTCTTGAAACCAGGTTATTCGGCAAAAAAAAAATTAAGTCTTTGTCGAGAGCCTTAGACCAGGCCCTCGGCAAAGATTTTTTTAAAACCAGTTTTTCGGCCAAAATTTTCTTTTATAAATCGCCTTTGCCGAGGGCCCGAGGCTAGGCCCTCGGCAAAGAAACCCTTCGCCGAGGGCCAGGATAGACCCTCGGCAAAGATTTTTTTTAATTCTTTGCCGAGGGCCACGGGCTAGGCCCTCGGCAATTTTTTTTTGTTTTTTTAGCCCAGTTTTTTTGTGGTGCTACAATACATTGTTTTGAACTCAATTTTAAAATTTAGGCCAATTTTGATTTTGTTTTGTATATTTCCTTAATTTATTTCGATTCTTTGATTTTTTCAAATATGTCAAATTTGAACTGCAGGTGCATGGAATATTGCAATGTAGTGTTTCGAAAAATGTTATTCATGTTAATTGGTGCATGTTGAGTCCCTATCCACGAACTCGCATCAAATTTTCACGCATCTTGTTCGCGTAACATGACGACCGACTTGCCGAAAAAGTGTTTTAAAATTATATAAAATCCATACAAAGTCCGACAATCACGAAACTTGGCGAGATGTCATGTTATCGCATGTGTCGGCTGTGGTAAAAAATTGAGAAGGCTTCGAGCGAGTTGCGATGTCGGATGCCTGAAACCCAGACATCTCCACATGTGTCGCCAAGCCTGCCGCCACAGCCTCCACCACCACCGCTGTCACGCTATTGCCACACTGCCACATGCTTGCTGGCCACCTCACCACCTTGCATGCACCACCCACCTTCGGCCACCCTGGCCATGGTGCCACCACCAACAAGTGTTGCCGCGCCCCCACCACGCCCAGGGGCGGCCGAGGTCGCGCCCCGCCTCCGTTCCTGTCTCCGTCGAGCAAGGGAGGTCGACCATGCCTGGCCGCCCTCGTGCCTCCCCCATGACCTTCCCGCCCCGACCCCAGCCCCTAGGCCGCCCGTCAGCCACTGCTGTTGGAGGGAGGAGGCGAGAGGTGAAGTTGGAGGAAGAAGAGAAGGAGAAGAGGAGAAGGAGGAAGGGAAGAAAAGGAGAAGAAGAGGAGAAGGAGGAAGGGAAGAGAAGGAGAAGAAGGGAAAAGGAGAGAAGAAGGGAAGAGGGGGAGAGGAGTACTCCAACGCCGCTCGACCTCGTCGGAGAAGAAAAGTGACCCCAGACCATGACGCCTGACTCCACCGCAACCCTAGGTAAAACTCTCGTTGTCGGCCTTCGTGCCGTGTATGTGGTTGTGTGGGCCTTCGTGCCGTAAGTTGATATGGGGGCCTTCGTGCCATTGTGGTTGTCGGCCTTCGTGCCATTGTGAATGTCGGCCATCGTGGTCGTTTTTTGCGAGTTTTGGAAACCTCCCCTGCAGGGGGAGGTGTTTGCCGAAATTTTGAACAAAAAAATAACCTATTGTATTTTTATGCGGAGAGAAGAGTACGTCGGAGGGGACCCGGAGGACCCCGATCGTCTTCGTCGACGTCGCGGTTCTGTCACTCTCGCGCCTCGCCATCGCTGCGTCGATTCGCCATTTGCCCGCTTAGCCTTACTTCACCGACACCCTAGGTATAAATAACCTCTTTTTGCACATGTCCGCCGTAGCCAGCCAGCGTAACCCGATTAAGCGTCTCGTCCAAAGAGATACGGTCGTAGGTATGCGGATCTTTGCGTGCTCTGCGACCGTATCTGCTTTTGGATTGTCCACGTTTTTTGGAAAGCCCGTGGATGCGTAGATGGGTTAGTTTCTATGGTCCGCTCCAGTCCGAGAAGGAGTTTCGGCAACACCTCCCTGTTGTTCTCTGGATACACACTCTCCCTCGCAGGACGTGTATCGGGAGAACAGCGGGGAGGTGCTGCCGAAATTATGTCTCGAAGAGGAGCGGAGCATGGAAACTGACCTCATCTACGCATCCGCGGGTGGGATTACGACCTATCCTCACCTATTAGACAGTAGGAACACCACGTAGATGCAATTGATGGTCACAATACTCTATCTTTGTAAATGTTAAAGGATGGAGGACCGCCAATTGGATGTACACGGGCTGAAGAAGCGGGGAGTGACTACGACTATGAATGGGTGAAGGGGACGGATGGTTTCTTGAAACATGCATTTGGCCCGGGGCGGGGAGGACATTCTCTAGTTTGGTGTCCTGCAAAGAAATGTGACAACAGGAGAAAAGTAGACGAGAAGACCATAGGTAGACATCTTGTGTTCAATGGTTATACGCCTAGCTACCAGCAGTGGATCTACCATGGTGAAGCAGATCGTATAAGAGCGGAGATGGTGAGAGCACGCCTCGAGGCTTTTGATGATGATGTCGGGGGCGCGACACATGCTAGATGACGCCACCAAGCTCACTTCATTTGAACGACGTGAGAAGGAGGAGATGGAGGAATCCGCAAAGGACTTCTATAAAATGTTGGACTCGGCACGAAACCCCTTCATGAGCATACAATGATTTCTCGACTAGATGCGATTGGACGCGTAATGGGGTTGAAGGCCGAGTTAAACTTCGAGTCAAGAAGGCTTCGATAAGATGTTGGCCGTGTTTGGCACCATGCTACTGGAGAAGCACACTTTGCCGAAATTAACTTGTGCGAGCGTAGAAACTCCTTCAGTATGCTTAAGATGCCGTATGACAAGATACATGTTTGTCCGAAGGGTGCGTCCTATTTAGGAAAGAACACAAGGATGCAAATTCTTGTCTGAAGTGTAAATCCTCCGGTACACAGGAGGTAGACTCTGGTGATGGTCAGAAGAAGCGACTTAGATCCCCGCGAGAGTGCTATGTCACCTTCCTTTCCTACCGAGGATCCAACGGCTATTCATGACTGAGGAATCCGCGAAACATATGACATGGCACAAAGATGGCAAACGGTATAATCCTAGGAAGATGGTACATCCGTCTGATGCTGAAGCATGGACGTATTTCAATGACAAACATCGTGACAAAGCAGCTGAGGCTCGTAATGTACGTGTCCCACTGGCAACAGATGGGTTCAATCCTTATGGAATGATGGCTGCCCCATACACATGCTGGCCCATTTTTGTTATCCCCCTCAATCTCCCTCCCGGCATCTCCTTTCAACGGCATAACGTATTCTTGTCGTTGATAATTCCTGGACACCCGGGGAGTAATATGGGTGTGTTCATGGAGCCTATGATTGATGAATTGATCCACGCTTGGGAGAAGGGGGTATGGACATACGATCGAGCTACAAAGACAAGCTTCAAAATGCACGTTTGGTACCACTACTCCCTGCATGACTTCCTGGCGTATGGGTTATTCGTCGCCTGGTGTGTTCACGGGAAGTTCCCATGCCCAGTATGCAAGGAAGCCGTGAGGTTCATTTGGTTGAAGAAGGGTGGCAAGTATTCATCGTTCGACCAGCATCGTCAGTTCCTCCCTCTAAACCATGAATTTAGAGAAGACATCAAGAGCTTTACGAAAGGTGTCAAAGTGACAGACCCTAAACCGCACTTGAGGACTGGTGCCGAGGTTCGTGTTCAGATAGATGCTCTCGTGCCCAATGAAGAAGGTGGTTTTGTGGGATATGGTGAGGAACATATGTGGACTCATAAATCCGGCTTGACGAGGCTCCCCTATTTCGATGACCTTCTTCTGCCACATAACATTAATGTAATGCACACTGAAAATAATATCGCTGAGGCACTTTGGGAAACTCTCATGGACACTGACAAGTCTAAGGACAACGTTAAGGCTAGAGTGGACCTAGCGACGTTGTGACTTGTGCTTGGATTTCATTAACTTGTCGTAATAAACATGCGAATGATGATGAACATGTGACTTGTCGTTGTAATATATTGTGATTTGTGGTTCACAATTATGGTTGTGATATATTATGAGAAAATAGGTTCTGTGTGATATATATATATGTATATATATGAAATGCTTGTGTCGATGGAATGCAAAAAACAAAAAAAAATAAATTTCTGCCTCTTTGCCGAGGGCAATGACCAAGGCCCTCGGCAAAGAAGGGTCCTTTGCCGAGGGCCCAAGCAATAACCCTCGGCAAAGATTTTTTTGGAAAAAAATCCTAACAATTTCTTTGCCGAGGGCCAGGGAGCAGGCCCTCGGCAAAGGGTTAAAAAATTCAAAAAAACCATTTCTTTGCCGAGGGCCGGCCCTCGGCAAAGAATTTTTTAAAAATCGTGAAAATTTCTTTGCCGAAGGCCAGGGAGGAGGCCCTCGGCAAAGGTTTTTAAAAAAAAATAAAAAAAATTATTTGCCGAGGGTCGGCCCTCGGCAAACAAATTAAAAAAAACCATTTCTTTGTCGAGGGTCGGCCCTCGGCAAAGAAACCGCCAACGGCGCCGGCGCCTGACGGCTTCTTTTCTTTGCCGAGGGCCGTCCTGGCCCTCGGCAAAGGCTTTGCCGAGTGCCCGATAAAGGGCCCTCGGCAAAGACCCCTTCGCTATCTAAAAATTCACTGAGGGGTCTTTGCCAAGGGCAGCCCTCGGCAAAGCCTTTGCCGAGCGTTTCTGGGCCTTTGCCGAGGGCTAGAGGCCCTCGGCAAATCATGCGCCTCCAGTAGTGTGCGTGAAAGGCCGTGCAGCCGATCCGGGAAGCTTCCGTTGCCAGATTTAGGGCTTGTTTAAATCATGTAAAGTTTTTGGGTGTCATATCGAGTGTCACATGAGATGTCGCATCGAGTGTTTGGATACTAATAAAAAAACAAATTACAGAATCCGTCAGTAATACGCGAGACGAATTTATTAAGCCTAATTAATCCGTCATTATCACATGTGTTACTGTAGCACCGCATTGTCAAATCATGGACTAATTAGGCTTAAAAGATTCGTTTCGCAAATTAGTCGTAAACTGTGCAATTAGTTATTTTTTAGTCTATATTTAATACTCCATGTATATGTCAAACATTCCACAGAATAGGGAGTAAACTTTGAAAGGAAGAACTAAACAAGACCTTAGCAAAGATCAGGCACGCATCTCGCTCGGTCACCAACCGGTTGGTTGGAGGAGGAACGGAGGCTGTAGCAACTATAGTAGACTAGCTAGCGCGACTGTGCTGCACGAGGGCTGGGCTACTGGGACCAGCTTTGCCTAGCGTTTGGTTGGGAGTCAAGGTGGAGTGGGACGGTCCTGTCTCGACGGGACGGGGACGGGATGGCTCTATTTTCTGTTTGGTTGACGAGGGACGGGATCGACCCATTTTGTGTTTGATTCAGAGACATAAAAAGTGGGATGAGCTACCGACAAGTGGGACCCATTTGTAAGTTTTTTTCTTTTTTTTTATTTTTTTCCTTCTCTTCTCCTTATCTCTTCCTCTCTCTCTCTCTCTCTCCTTATCTCTTCCTCCCGACGCCCGCCCCGTGCCTCTTCCGTCCTCCGCCCTGAGCTCGGCCGCCCACCGCCATGGGCCTCCTCTGCCCCGAGCTCGGCAGCGAGCCACTGAGCGCTTCCTCCGCCGGCGAGCTCGTGTGGCGGCAGATCGGAGCAGAGCGGGGGCCGGCGCGGGCGCGTGCGGCGGCGGGCCGGAGCGAAGCTCGTACGATGGCAGGCTGGAGCGGAGCTCAGCCACGCCTGCGGGGGCAAAGAGGAGCTAGGGTCGGGGCGAGCTCGTGCGGCGGATCGATCTCGTCCACAGGTAGGTGCTATCCTTCCTCATCCGCGACGGCAACGGAGCACTCGCCCGCGACCCCGTCCGTGACCGGTGACCGACGCTCCTCCTCTTCTTTCTTCTTCGCAGCGAGCCGCTCATCCCACCTGGGTCGCCTCCGTCCGTGAAAATTTTGGGGACGGGGGTCATCCCGCATCTCACGGTATATTCGCACGAGGGACATCCTCACTCATGCTCGTCCCGCAACCAAACGTTGCTCATCTCAGGTCCGTCCCATCTCATGCCACCTTGTCCCTCCAACCAAACGCTACGTAGGAGTAGTAGTGCTCTACAGGCGCCTGCGGCATTGCAGCTTGGCGCTTTGCCGAGGCGGGGCACTGGGGCAGGCACCGCACTGGCACCGGCAGGCGGCAGGTGAGTGTGAGCGAGAGGTCAGAGATCTGCCGCGCAAGTACCGCTGCTTGCACCGCACCGGCCGATCTTGTTCCATCCCCTCACATAATAAACTCCCATCAACGCCCAGTGGCGTCACGTTGCGTTCCTCATTTACTCCTACCACACTTGCCAACTCCGCCTTGCGATAAGGGAACACACACACTCAGAGTCTACTTTGTGTACCACCTCTTCTCGCTCCTCTTCCCTATATATACACTTTCGTGGACTACACACTCTCCAGGAGCTTCAGCAGCCCAAGTGTGTCCTCCACTAGCTCGATCAGCAGCCACTGGCCGGTAGCTAGCTATCAGAGCCCCCCGGCCCGAAGCTGAAGCTAGCTACCAATGGCTGCGGCGACTCCTCCTGGTCGTCGTCCTAGCAGCAGCAGCTGCTGCATTTCACGGCGCAGATTCCTGGTCGTCGTCCTGGCCGCGCCGAGCTCACGTTCCCCGACCGCCCCATGTGGGTGTACGGCTCCATCTGGGACGCCTCCGACTGGGCCACCGACGACGGCCGCCACCGCGCCGACTACCGCTACCAGCCCTTCGTCGCGCGCCTCGACCGCTTCGTCGTCGCCGGGTGCTCCGTGAACGCGCCGCCGGCGTGCAGGCCCGTGCCGGCGTCGCCTGCCGGGGCTGGGCTCACGGCGCAGCAGTACGCGGCCATGCGGTGGGCGCAGCGGGAGCACATGGTTTACTACTATTGCAACGACTTCCGCAGGGACCACTCGCTCACGCCCGAGTGCTAGCTTAGTTAGCCGGCCCGGTTGCTGTTGCTGCGTGCCGCCGGTCGCTTGATTGTTGCTTTGTGTTTTGTTTCTTTGCTAGTACTACAGCGGTAGTGCTATGGTAAGGTGTGTGGCTGCCCTACCACCGCCGCGGCTCACTGCTTGTGATGAGGCGCCCGCGGAGCCCGGTGGTTGAGGCGTTGGTCGTTGGCGTATCGCCAACAAGGTGGTGTGTCGCCGTTCGTTTCTTCCCGTTGTTGCTGCTTTCCATTTGGTCTCGCGTGCATGCATCACATGCGATGCGATGCGAGGCGCCCCAAAGGGGCAAGCGTCCATGATTCATGGCATCATGCATGCCCACTGTAATTATATTTAATACATGTCTCCTGTCGGTGAGTTTATACTATGTGATTGTTGTAATGCAATTTTTACCTTACAATCGACTTGTTGTTGCTGTTGCTGGGGTCGGTGGTGGTTGTTTTTTTTTAGAAATAGAGTACAGACACTTTACATTGCTGGAGCTGTTGATTTTTTCAGGCTAGACTGCTGTCAACATCGCCGTGGGACCAGGGGAAAAACACAACAAGGCCTCGTTCACTTTGCAAAAAAAAAAAGAACCCGATGAATAGTATCACTTTCGTCTTATTTAACAAATATTATCTAATCTTGGACCAACTAGGCTTAAAAGATTCATCTCGTGATTTCCAACTAAACTGTGTAATTAGTTATTTTTTTTACCTACATTTAATACTCCATGCAAGCGGCTAAAAATTGATGTGACAGAGAGAAAATGAAAAAACTTGGAATTTGGATGGCATCTAAACAAGGCGCAAGGCTGCGTTTACGTGCAGACATTGACCATAGCAGTAGCAGTGTGTCCAGTGGGCCGGGCATGCCGCTTGCCGCGTGGCGAACGCCAGTGCGGCAGTGCCACTAACTGCAGGTCACTCGGGTAAATGCAGGGCCTCAAGGGCTGCCATGATACAACCATGACATCAGAAGAGAAGACAACTTTTTTTTGAGAATCACAAGAGAAGACAACTAAATACAGAAGAGTGACGACTGTACTTGAGCTCTTTGGGCTGAATAGGAGAATAGATGTCAGTGGGCTCTTACATCTCGGCTTTCATCGGGCCCAGGCCCGGTCCTGGCTGGGGTCGAGCAGTGCCCCCGCACTGGGCCCTCGGATCCTTGGGGCCCTCCCAGGAATCTAAAGGCAGCGTTGGTTTGGCTGTCAGGCACGTTGCCGGTTTAATTTGCGACACGTTCAACCTTGTGGCATTGTTTCACTTAATGCTCGAGTTGTAGCCTATACTTGTATAATCTCAGCTTCTATACATGTGCTTGTGCAACGTGACGTGATCCACGTGACTTTGTCAATAGACTATTAATTCCTACTTCCTCTGTCCCACATTATAAGACGTTTTGGCAATTCTATATTCATACATTTTACTATGTATTTAGACATAATATATCTAGGTGCATAGCAAAAATTATGAATCGAAAAAAAACTAAAATGTCTTATAATTTGAAACGGAGTACCTTTTATCGTTTACTCAATCTCACTATTTGTTACTTCGTCCATCCTAAAATAAGTACATACCCCATTAATCAAGGAGTCAAATATTTTTAAGTTTGATCAAATATATATACACAATAATACTAATATTTATTTTGTGCAATAAGCATTATTACATTAGTTGTGCATTATATATTTATAATAAACTATTTTAAGATACAAATATTGATATTATTTTATAGTTAAATTTAAAAGAGTTTGACTCTCTGAGAAGCATGATGTGTGTTTATTTTAAGACAGAATGAGAATATGTTAAATACCAAACTAAAACATCGTGATCAATCCCCTGCACGTACGGATTGGCGCACAAAATTACATAATCATTTTTTACCTGTAAATATTAAATTGTTTGATAATTTTAGATGTGTTTATTGGTAACATTTCATATGCATATTTTTCCCTTTATTTCAATTTTTAAGGGGCCTTCGTCTATGATTTCGCTCTAGGCCCTCAAACCCTCAGGACCGGCCCTGATCGGGCCGTTACACTTTTATCCCTAAACCGGTTAACCCACATAAAAGCCCAATCTACTACTAGATTGGATGCGCTATGCGTGTTTCACTGGGCCTGAACTGGACCTATACCTTTTCCATCTCAAGTGATTTGGGCTGAGAACCTTTTCCAAAATATAATTTGGAACGAAGGGGTAATATGTAAATCAATTGCTCCACCACAGAATCCAAATTGTTCGGTTGTTCCATGCAATCTAGATCCGACAGGCCTAAAACCTGCCTTCTTCCTCTCTCGCGCGCGCTCTGTCTCTGGCGCTGCGTCTTATGTATTTTCAACTCGCGTTAGACGTCGGTGAGCCAAAAAGAACTCAACGAAATGTTGCACTTGTGGTTTGCTGGTGTGCCTCGCGGTCTTGACTTGCTCAATAATGACGATTGATGCTTTCAGCTTTTGAACATTTTGGCGCCGATTTTCGGATTGCTTTTGGCACCAATTATTTTGGATTGATACGTGGTTTGATTAGCATATTAAATGAAATTAAATATTTTGCAAAACACGGCGCTCAGTCAAAGTCAAGACAGTTGTAAATAATTTCTATCGATCATTTGAAATTATAATTTTTTTTCAAACACATTTCGATGAATGTGTCATTACATACAGGAAGGAAAAAAACGCATGTTTGCCTTCTTTCAGCACCGCCTGTTTAGTTCATTATCGATACTATTCCAATAAACCTAAGTTTGACTTAGTCCAAATCTAAGGTTACATTTTTTTCAGGACAGAGAGAGTATGTAAAATGCACCGACCATGTATTTATTTTATGTTATATAAATTGTGTATGTTTATTGGATAGTATATATTTTCTTCATCCGTCGTTGTCCGTCGTAACTATAGGTAGGACTCTCATGCTGAGACGAATAAGAAAATTATTAATAAGGGGTGTGTTAGCTCAGATTAGACAAATCAGTTAATACAAGCCTAGTTCATTTAAGCTGGATTTGCCTTTTTGTGTTAATTAAATGTGGCTAAAAGAATTTAACTCAATTCCATTTACTTGTATAACTACCAATGTGTTATATGCAATTTTGTTTTTATCATGTTTATTAAGACACACGTCCAATAGTTTTTGGTTGTAGCGCGCATGGGCATCTTGGTTCATTATCTCGGTCTATCATTCCTAGTTACCACACCTCTCGTTTAGAGTGAATTTAATTATATGGGAGATAATAGCTATCCATGACTATGATTTGCGCCACGTGTAACGATTGACGGATGGATTTCATTTACTCTAGATGGTAAGCAACGGACGTGTCTAGGCCTGCTTGTTCTTTCTGGGAAAACTTGGACCACTGACATATGTATACAAGGCCGAGTGGTCCGAGACCTGTTGTTAGACAAGTAGCTTAAAACTGCGTCTTAGCATGATGTATTTTCAACTCGCGTTCAACGTCTGTGAGCTAAAAAAACTAAACTCGCGTTCAACGTCCCTTTCAGAATTTACCATGACAACGGTGAAATCAGATATGGGGACAGCGGGGTAGACCTTAGCGAGTTTTAGGTGTTTGACACAGAACTGAATTTACCGCTAGATTATAGCCGGAAACAAGTTTTAGCCTGGCTACATTAATACTTGGGTGTTCCGCCCTCCGAGCATTGTTTCAGGATTAGTATGTTGGTGCCTAAACTGCGGGAGAATGGATGGAGGTGGGAGCTGTATGAGGCCAGTAACACGAAGAAGTGGCATTTTCTCGTGTCCAAGGCATTGGAGCGTCGTTATTGCAACATCATGCTTGTTGAGTTCCTATAATTTTTTTTAAAATAATAGTATTTTAATTATTAATTGCAAATATAGCATTTGAATAAAAGGAATTGTAAGAGTAGTAGTCTGTCGGCCGCTGGAATGCCGATAGATGAGCTACGGCAACTGGAGAGCCGACAGATACCTATCGGCCGTCCAAGAGCCGACTAGTCTCTGCCCCACCCACAGTCTCGTCGGTCATCGGCTGACCGACAGGACTTGGACCCACAGGCTTATCGGCCGATGGAGGACCGATCAGGTCCTCTCGTTCCGCCGCTGGCGACAGGCCTAAAATATCTACGGTCATCTTCCTCTCTCTCTCGCGCACTCTCTCCCTCTACGGCATGCACAGCATTGATGGAAACAAAACAAAGAAATGTAGATGAAGAACTGAACCTCGTGTAAGTGTGATGTGTGAGTGGTGTAGATGCATGCGTGCGCCATGCTCTCCGTTAGTTCGTACGTGGTTCGTGGAGCAGAAGAAACCTTCCGTTGATGTAATCAGTTTTTTTTCTCGGGTCATTGTAAGAAGCTCTACTTTTTTTTCAATTTCAAAGAATTCAGAAAAAAAAAACTTCTTGTATGTAAACAAAATCATACCTGCGTGATCCAAGGCACATGTTAAACTCGGCACGTTGACAGCAAATACGTAAGTAACGATTTTCTTTCTCGAAACGTATATATAGGTGACAGATTCAGCGAACAAACTCGTTTTTTTTTAAAGGCAACAGCTCGGTTTGCTTGGGGAAAAAACGATAATGACTAGACCTGGGCGTCCGTCCGGACGGGCGGACCAACCTGCTCGCGCCGCTCGTTTACCTCGCGCAGCACAATTCGCGCCGCTCGGCCGCATCGAAAAATTGTAAACCGCGAGACGAATTTATTAAGTCTAATTAATCCGTCATTAACACATGTGTTACTGTTGCACTTTGTTGTCAAATTATGGACTAATTAGGTTTAAAAGATTGGTCTTGTAAAGTAGTCGCAATCTGTGTAATTAGTTATTTTTTAGTCTATATTTAATAATTCATGTATGCATGAAACATTCAATTAGATAGGGTGTAAATTTTTGGGAGGAACCGGAAGAGAAACTCCTGCAATGCCCTACGAGAGCGCATATGTTGTCAGCGGTGGATCAGTCATTCAGGCGTCACCATTTTAGATTTTCTTTCCCCGCTCGGTAACTTTCAGGGAGAGAGAAAAAAAGCATCAATGCGTGTTCACACCATTGTGTTTTTTAAGAACATAGTAGCATTTATACACGTCACAATGACAACCGGTTTTTAAAAATAGATTGGAAACTATTATCTTTTCTGGAAAAAGAAAAAGAAAGGCAGTGCGCGTGCAGGCGCATTAAATATTGAGCCGGGTCGGGTGCCGACGGCCGACGGCCGACGGCGAGAGCCAAGAGTCCAAGACAAAGGGCAACGCCCTCCCGAAAGCGGCGGCACATGCCGGGGGCCGGGCCGGGGCAGGTGCTGGGGGCTGGGGCAGGGGCGCAGGGCACCGCCACGCTGCCCAGTGCCCACGCATGTGAAGGGCCGCGTATCCGTGCACGCGTACTCGCTCTCGCACGCACAGTAGGCCGCTCGGACACATGTGTCGTGCTGGCGTTGGTGGCCACAGCGCTTTCCGCTGGGCCTGGCGACCACCGCCCACGAGGGCCGCGAGCGACGTAGCTAGAGGCGCCGGCCGGATACGATACGAGCCAACCACCGGCACATGCGCAGCGTACGCGAGCCGTGTCGACGGGCGGGGTCGACGATCGATCGGTCGATCAGCTGCATGTGAGCAGGTCGTCCGTCCTAGTGCAAATGTACAGTATGGACCACGAGCTAATCACGGAATTTGATTGGAAAAATGCAGTCAACGAACTAGGAGAACAGCAGCAAGTCGCCTGACACACGACCGCATATCTAGCGTTGAGCGGCGTGCCAGCCCGGATAGGTTTGCTCACGGTTCCCTAGAGGGCCTGTCTTTCGGTCGACATGACATGCTCTGACGTGCCCTGAGCAACGTGACAATTTATGCATGCAGCTAAATTGTGAGCAGTACGTGTCCATGTTAAAGCGTTCATTTCTTTCAGTCCTAGTAGACCCGCATACTACTTGCCACGGGCACTGTGGTTTCACAGTGTCGCCATACCCAATAGCTACGTGCAGGCTGCAGCACTCTTTTATTTACACAGTAACCTGTGTGCTCGTAGCTGGTGAGATGCGCGGCAGTGCGGCACATGGATCCACCAACCGCACCAACAAAGCAAACCATTCATGCGACAAGCCTCCTCCGGTCCACCCTCTCGCAGTCACAGAGCAAAGCCGGGCTAGCAAGTACTAGTACTCCGTAGGTAGCATAGCTAGGCACGTTAGACTGTCTCCAACCAGAAATCTATATAGCTACTTAAACCTAAAATAAATAGTAAGAGATCTAAAATTAGTTTTTAACACAGTATTTATACAGGAGATCTAAATATGGACATCATCTCTCTCCCGTAAATCTATTTGTAGAAATGATTCTTTTTTCGGTCTTATTGTTGAAGAAGATATTGTATTTTAGGTGTCGTCCTTGGATATAGCCTTGGTGCGTCCCAACAAGGGACTCGGAGCTACCTAGGAGTCCTTCGTGGAGGAGAGAGGGCGCAGAAAATCTCGTCGCTAGCGAGTATCATCTCGCTAGAGCCTTGTTTAGATCACCACTAAATTCTAAGTTTTTTCACTCTTTCTTCATCACATCAATTTTTGACACATGAATGGAGTATTAAATGTAGGTAAAAAAATAACTAATTGCACAGTTTTGTTGTAAATCACGAGACGAATCTTTTAAGCCTAGTTAGTCCATGATCGAACGTTTGTCAAATACAAACGAAACGTGCTACAATGTCCAGATTGTAAAATTTGCAATCTAAACAAGGCCCAGTTCGCATGCACCCCAGTAAACTGCAGTGCTTCTGACCGCATGGCCCACCTCCATGGCTGTCCATAGCTAGTATTTTTTGTCCATTCTTTACTTGTACACTACGCCACGTGAGCTGGCGATTTGTCGTGCTCATTGAGGACGGCCTTGTGTAGCACAGTTGATGAGAACGGAATAAGCACGCATGTAGTTTGAAGCATGATTAGAGAGACACACACAGCCCTAGGGTTGTCGGGCGGCGGCGCTAGCTGGTCCATGTCCAAGCAGAGTGAGTGTCGGTGCCCGGGGTCGAGACACACAGCACAAGCAAAGCGAGCACGCCACGAACCGATGGGGGAAGAGGAGGACACGAGCCAGCGTATTACGAGACCGTCCATGACCATGAGCGCACGACGCCGCGCGCCCCCGCCTGCGCGTCCGTCCATGACCATGAGCACCGTCCATGCCGAGGGAGTGCGTACAATGGCCGGCCGTTGGAGCGGTACGTACGTGCAGTGCAGTACTATGGTCGCTGACCGGTGGCTATCTCGGGCGGGGCTAGGTTATTTGTTGGTTGCGCCCGTCGAGGGCCGACGGCCGACGTACGTACCGGTCCAAGCATGCATAACCAACCATCCAGCGGCTTTTGGTCGTACGGACGGCCGTTGGGGTTTGGATCCACCCGACCGCTATCTTTCTCAATCCAATCCGCGAGGAGGAGGATGAGGAGGAGGAGGAGAAATTAACGGGGAAGAAAGAAAGTGGTGTGCGCGCGCCATCATGCATGGAGATGACCGAGAGGCCGGTGCGTAGCCGCATGTTACGGAGCCCAAAACCAACCGGAGGATCGCCCGGACCTCTTTTCAGATACATCATCAGTGGAGCTCCTTTTCCCGTCCTGGGTAGTGAGGGAGGGGAGGGTCAACCTCCACACCACCCACCAACGGCCGTCTTGTGCCGCAGCTCGATCAACCGGTCATTATGAAACACTACAAGCTTTCTTTGTAAACTTCGTGTCGCGTCTGTGATCGACCTCATATCGTTTCACTTTCGTTTCAAATAAAAAAAAAAGCAGACGAAAAGCTGAGTGCAAGTTTTTTTTTAATACTAAATCAACCCCAGGACATCAGGGGGAGCACCAGATATTTTGTATGCCGGTTGCCGGCCCGTCGGCCCGATAGTGACACTAGCGACTAGCGCGTATGATCCTAGCTACTCTATGCAGTAGTACTCCAGATAGGATCCGCGTAAGGCTATCCGCACCGCTGAGCGGTAAGCGGGCCTGTACGTGAAATGTGGAGGTTGAGTAGCTGCAGCGCAGGTCTCTATATGAATCTGTATGCCACCGTTCCTATAGCGATACTGCAAACCCAGCGTCTGCGCGTTCCTACGCTATCCTCTCTCTCCAGCCCAATCTCTCTCCCACACCACCTGCTGCCGGCGCCGCGCACGGGACCCCACGCCCACTCGTCGCTCAGCACGTGGATTTGCAGATGGGCATAGAGGTCTCCGCGCGGCAGCATTCCGTGGATGGAAATATGCACAGCGTGTGGGCCCCACGGTTTTGCAGATGGGCATACCGCTCACGCGGTGCTGATAGCCGATAGGCTCCCTCCAATTCACCTACGTATGGCCTCGTCAGGGAATCGAGGGATGGATAATGAATGCCAATAATAATGCACTCGCTATATTACGACGAGCAGTATTGCCGTCCCGTCGCGATTCAGATAAAACAAGGGCGGTGGCAGTGGGTGCTCTGCCCTCTCCTCTGCTGTCTACGCCAATCTCTACCACCATCATTGCCTTCTCCACTCAACAACAACAGGGGCGTACTGGCACGGACGCGGACGCCTCACATGCGGACCACACGCCGCCCGGCCGGCCGCTGCCTCGATTCCGGGCCGGGCAGCCATCCATCTCGACAACAAACCGGTCGAGGTCCAGCCGGTGGTCCACGCACGTACGTAAAAGCCATTGCTAGTAGTGTACTATAAAACATTTCTGGGCCCTCTTTCCACTCTTGTTTAATTTCTTTTTTTTTTCATTTTCTAGTACTGTACTATAAACAAGGTAATAAATAGCGTATAACGGGTTGATAGCGGATTGTGTATAGCGGGCGATATTGTGGACGATTAGTTCCAATAGCGGCACCCGATAGTCCCATATAATTTTAAGTACATATATCATAAATAATAAGTACAAATAATTTTAAGTGCATATATCATGAATAATTTTAAGTTACATAGCCGATGCATGTGCATTTGAATTTGGGGTGTGAGTCATAGTGGGTTGGACTAATTAGGGTTATTTGCTTCCATGCCATTGCAGCCTGCTACCCGCAATATCGGCCCGCTATTCAGAATTGCGGCCTCAAAGTTCCAGGACGCAAAGTTCATAGCGCTACCTCATAGCGGTAGCGGCAATGTTGCGGGTGAAATTGCGTCCGCTGCCGCCACTATTTATTACCTTGACTATAAAACATTTTTTTTCTAGTAGTGTGTGTGTGAAGTGGAAACAACGATAATCCACTCAGGTTCTCCAAGGGCTCGCGCTCGATCAGGGCAGAGTGGCAGAGCCACCCGGCCCCTGATTTGAGCGGAAAGCTTGGTGCATGTGCGCCGATCGACCATGAGCTAGGCCCTGGGGATTGCTGATTGTGAGTTGCCGGAATTGGTGGGGTTGGCCTCATCGCCAAGCACGCCTAGGCGTCGCTCCCGCTCCCGCCCATCGCCAAGCACGCCGGCGGCCGCGCCACGAACGGCGGCAGCCCGGCCCTCCATTGCCGCCTCCCTCCCTTCCCTTCCATTCCCCGGCCAACTCCCTCCCTCCTCGTCCTAGTCCAAGGTAATGACGCACATTCTATTTTCGTTTGAATGATGGATAGGATATTATGTTTAGTAGGAAAATTATGTTTCGAACTATGGTGAACATATTAGTTTGATTTTGTCAATGTTAAGGTTAATTATTTAGTTAGAAGTATATTTGCCATGTATATTTTTGTTGCTATACTTGTTGTTTATAATATTTTAGTAGCATCGCAAATGATTACATTTTACATTAATTTGCGTTATTTTGATTGATGTTTAATTTGAACCATTTTATTAGATGGAAGACATGTTTCGGGAGCAGTTATGGCTAAAACGGGGTCGTCCTAGAGAAATGTACCCCGACGAGTCTAGCAAAGATGCCCCCGTCTCTTCTGAACTCCCTGTGCCTAATTGTAACTGTGGTCATTCGGCCGACGTGTTTCAATCGAGACATCCGGACACAGCGGCTCATTGCTTCTACACGTGCAGTCGTTTTAATGTAAGTAATTATTTCCACTCTTTTTCTTCTTCATTTGTATTACTAGATTACTAATATTTTTATAAATTTTTTGTTGTGTAGACCATGAGAGGTGCTTTTTCTATCAGTAGATCGACGGTGCAGACAAGTTTGACCCCAGGTACCTCCTTTTCGATGATTGGAGCGGACGACATCCACGAGAGCACTTCGAGCGGTGGG
This sequence comes from Miscanthus lutarioriparius, assembly GCA_904845875.1. Classification (NCBI taxonomy): domain Eukaryota; kingdom Viridiplantae; phylum Streptophyta; class Magnoliopsida; order Poales; family Poaceae; genus Miscanthus; species Miscanthus lutarioriparius. The sequence continues at coordinate 72,179 of CAJGYO010000889.1, read as the reverse complement.
TTCCACCTCCCCCTAACCCCCCTCCAATGACAGCTAAGGAGAAGCACTTAGCCGCAGTTAGACGACTCGAGGAACCTCCTCTGTGCCATTGCGGAGACCGACCCGTGATAAACCCTGACAATACGTTGGAGTTTATGTGTCCAAACAAGCATGAAGTAAGTGCAAAGTGTATGTGTTGAAATATTGAGCTATATGTGTCATGTACTAATGTCACGTTATTTAGGTGTATTCAATGGCAAAGTGTTGTTTCAAGGAGTGGTTGTATAGTCCTAAGAACAAATGGCCCGAAGAACCTCCAAAAGCAAAACAAAAGAAGAAAGAAAGGTTAATTTACAAAGCACCACCAGTCAAGTGCGAATGTGGTGTTAATTCTAACTATGACCTAGTCCCTTCGGAGCTTGGAATAGGCCATTATTGCGGCCATATGGTTGAGTACGAAGAGGTTCGTTTTTTTTGTGGTAAACATGAAATCGTATTTTGTTTCTTTTGCTCAGACATATATGATATAATATTTATTTTGAACAGATCACTAGGAAATGCAGATGGAAACGTTACGATGGTCAAGCTAAGTTCTTGGATGAACTGAAGAAGAGGCAACTAATCGCAAGGAAGAGGGGATATGGACCTGACTACGTCAACCTATTCGTTAAACATCACAAAGAAAAGATGCGTGGGTTTGCTAGACAACGCGGTATTTGTAACCTGATCGATGTTGGGCTTAACAAATGGGAATTTGAGAGGTGGATGACGTTAAAGGAGGAGAGGGCAAGAAAGGAGACAAGAGTACAGATGCAGGTCTTGAACAAGCATGTTGCTGCATTATATGCCAGTAAGTACTTGAACGCCTTTTTTCGTTGTCTGATTTTAAATGTAATATAATCACGTTGCTAACTGATTACATTTTATATATGAAGGGATTGGATGCAGCGAGGAACATGCTGCAGAGGTGGCTCGTGCAAGGTACGAGGAAAAGATGTTAGATGAGCACAGAAAGCGAGCTGGTCGCACCGTTGAATCACTGATTGTGTTGTCTAATGAGGGGGACGATGTTGAGGACGACAGTGCCAGACTTAGTGAGCTAATTGCTCTAGTAGAGGTGGGCTTGCAGGCGGAGGAGGATGAGGACGACACTGGCAGACTGAGCGAGCTCATCGCTCTAGCAGTGACGGGCTTGCAGGTGCAGGAGGATGAGGATGACACTGGCAGACTGAGCGAGCTCATCGCTCTAGCAGAGGTGGGCTTACAAGCGGAGGAGGATGACGACGCGTTCTTCACTCAGGCCGCAGCGGCCGCAGATGAAGCGGAGGCCGCTTACTACAGGTGACAGGCAGGTCAGAGCAACATAGGTGAGCATAGCCACAGTAACAGGGTTGTGGTTGAGGATTGGTACTCGGACGACGAGTTGCTTACTCAGTACGTTTCTGACTGAGGGTTTTTGATTGTGCCGTCAGTTAGTTCCATGCTTTATTAATGATCAATGTAGCTGTTGGTACAGAAAGTGACCAACTAGTGAATATTTGTAGTTTTGTTGTACGTTGTGATCGGAGGTGGTCTAGCACTCAATAACACAGGATTTAGACTAGTTCAGGCAACGTGCCCTACGTCCAGTATGGGTCTGTTGGTGACTTTATTCCTAAGCCCAGGTGCTCAAAGTCTGTAGTGGAGTTACAAACGAGAAGGAGAAAGGAGGGGTGTACGAGAGGCCTGGTCGGGTCCGACCGGAAGGGCCGAGGGCGACCAGAACTCCACTATGAGCTAGGTGTTCAAGTGTGTGCTTGAGGGGTTTCTGAGCTATCGATCTAGTGAGCCTAAGCTTGAAGAAGCGAACCTCTGGCAAATCGATCTCCTTTGTTGGAGGGAGCACATCCCCTTTTATAGATAAAGGGGGTGGCTTTACAGGTGAGAGGGAGAGAGTATGGATGTTTCTAAATCTTGTTGCCCACGCCGAATGAGGGTAGTGATGATGGTTGGCACGCATAACACTGTTGATGTTGCTGTAGAACGTCAGGTGCACATGGGGGGTTGCGTTGGCTTCTTCAGGAAGGGTGGACGTCGGTACCTACGAAATGCTTGTTAGTATATGAGGAGCCCCACCATGTGTACCAGGTATGGTGGATCTTGGTGCCCACTATCGATGCCCAGAGGCATGTGGGGGGCCTTTTTGCTATATGGGAGCCCCATCGGCGCCTACAATACTGTAGACATAAATGTTGGCGCCTACAATACTGTAGTCACAAATGTCGATACCTCCCATACTGTTTGTGTCAGGTCAGTTGCGGAGCACTGTTCCCGCAGGCGTACAGGGTATGGTCCTGGTACCGTGTTTTGACTTTGTGCGCTGCTTTCTCCGTTCGCCCCCGGTCCCTTCCGAGCGGGAATCCCCGGTCGGACGGCTCCAGTCAGTACTGGCCGTGCTAGTCGGAGAAGAGTGGTAAGCAGGCTTCCTACGAGTCTCCGGTCGGAGACGCGGGGTCGGAGTAGGAAGTAGCGTTTTGGGCCAGGCCTTCCGATCGGAGAGTCCACCCGGAGGCAGCCGGCGTCCGAGGCGAGCGCTCCGGTCGGAGAGGTGGGCTGAGGAAGTTGTCGAGCGGGCGTTCGTTCTTTCGGTGGACCTTCCGGTCGACGACTGGCCTGTCCCTCCGATCCGTTGTTTTTTAGACTTTTTGGGCCAGCCCATGAGCCACAGGCTATTCTCCCGGGCCGAGCCCGGGCGTCGAAGCCGGTCCCCGAGGGACCCCGGGTTCATGAACCCGACAATAGCCATGTAGTAGAAATTCTATTGTGTTGTCTTATATTCCATTTGAACTACTGATGTATTGTACCCATGTATCATGCACTCGGATTACCCATGATCGATCTTAAGTGATCACATCTATTTGTATCATGCGTTCATAATTTCTAAAACAAACGTAATCATTTGTCGCGCCATAGCCCAGGTTCTGGTGCCCCATAGGCATGGTTCTGCCGCGCCAGAGCACACGGCGCATCTGTGCCGCACCATAGTACATGGCATGTCAGTGCACGGACGGACAATGGCCAGCTACAATTGAGTTGTTGTCGGTGCTGTACAAAACTACAAGTGCTGTACAAAACGAACATGAAGCAAATAAATGGACGATAAGTTGCCATACAACATTTTCATTGGTTTATGAGTCTACAAGTTTTCGACGATAATATTCGTTCGACATAAGTTCAACATAATGAACTAAGTCCCACGACGTAATGAACCTCGTCGTTCGGTACAAGAAGGGGGTTGTCGTACTCCACATCAAGAAGGGGGATCAGCTGGTGCGGCGTGGGAGGGGCCATCCTGTTACAAAATGATAAACAAAGGGTTAGAGTATTCAAATTAACAATTTTCATATTAACATTATGTAGCATTGCAAAATTTGAAATATTTGTTATGCAATACGAACACAATATAAAATCACTTGGTGCCTTCTATGCCTGCTAGCCTTGTGGCCAGATTGTTTGCAAACGGAGCAAAGATTCCTGCCACGGGTCTCGTTGAAGTCTCCCCCGCCATACATGTCTTCGCCGTACCCTTTCATAGCGTCCATGTCCCCTTCAGTCGCTTCTTCTTCCTCCTACCCTTTCCTACCTTCATTAGATTCGGATGCGGCACGTAGTCATAACCATTATAAGGTGGCCACTGTGTTGGGTCAAGGTATGGCTTGAAGCTCTTCTCCCAAATACTAACGGTGTTCGAACAGAGATAAATGGGTGACATATATGGTAGATCCTCATAGTTGTACCCACGAACCCTGAAGGCCGTGATCATACGAGAGTAAGGGGCATGCATGATCTGAGGGACGTTGCAACTGCACTCTACCTTTTTAAGATCAACTCGATAGTTTCGTCCATCATAATGTTCGCCGCCCAGGCTTGTGCCACCTTTTTAATACACGGTTGAAGGACTCCTAGGAGTTAGTGGTCATGATGCCATACCTGAAACCCCCCTCGTCATATGCTAACGCTCACTGAGCCTTCTGTTCCATCTGCGCCTCTAACTAGGCCTTCCCGCTGCATTTACTATCTTGTCTAGTTCTCTCTTTGTCTCCTTGAACTGGTGCTCTGTACATACACAACATAGAGCCTTTACCTTGTCACATACCTCCTGCTTCCGCTGACGCTGCCAGAAATTAGCGGCAAAGTGTCTCATGAACCATCTATGTACTAAAGGCGGGAACTCATCTATAAGCTCAGCTGCAGCATTAAGAAGCCCTACGTGACGGTCGGAGATCAAACATATAGTGCGAGTTGGGCCAAGCACTTGCACACGAAGAAGCCGCATGAACCATGACCACGATTCATTGTTCTCTCCCTCTGCCAAAGCAAATGCGACGGGTACTATCTGGTCCTCAGGATCAACATCAGCAGCCATCATCAAGGTGCCCCTGTACTTTCCTGTCAGGAAAGTGCCATCAACAAGTACGACTGGCCGACAAAACTGGAATGCATGTTCAATTGGTACTGGTAATGGCATAGTATGTACCGGTACTGCCATGGCATCAGCCGTTGTTGGCATAGCATCTGTACCTCCTTGGTCATCATCAGAATCGTCTGAATCACTGCTAACCACATCATCGATCCTGTCCTCCTCCTCCTCTTCCTGTTCGAACTCATTCACATCGAAGTCATTGCTTATACAACCTACTGCAGTTGAATGAAACTGCTCCTGCGTCAACTGACCGTCCAAATCCATGTTATCCTGAGTTGCTTCCCCTTTGACCCCTAATTCTTTTTCATTGCCTCCAAATCTATCAATGGACGGCCCGTCCTGAAAACCATGCATCCTGTACCCATTCTCCACCACCACCTCAGCCATGGACACATTGGAACCATGGAGAACCCTAGTGTAGCGAGACCAGTGAGCAGGGTCACGCAAGGGTATGAGAACATAGTGTGCCCTAGTCTTCCCAGTATCAAACCTACCTTTTAGTGTGAAATCACCGCCAAACTTTATATTCAAACGGACACAAAGGTCGTTGAAGCTAGGAGGTTCATCAAACCATTCTAATTCTTCTTCCATATCCTCAAACATACCATCCTCTCTCCTAACACTTCCTCCGTACAAAACTCTAACACAACAATCTATCTGCAAAAGCATTTCAAGAAACTTTATTAAGTCATCAAAATCATCGTACGTAATGTCCATACTAAAATTAATATATTTTCTAACTATAACTATACTAACTAATCAAATATTAACATTTATATAAGACATACTATAACTGTACTAACTAAACTACCTATACTAACTTATTATATTACGTATACTAACTAAACTAACTAACTTTACTAACTATACTTTAATAATTTTACTAACTTTATTAAATGTGCTAACTATATTAGTGGAGTACCTCGTTGCAGCGTGCAAGACCGGGCCGGGAGGCGCGGGCGTAGGGCAGCCGCCGTGCGTGACCGGAGGGGGAGGCGTGCCGGCGCGCACCCGGCGGCCTGGCTGCCTGGCTGGCGCGGCCGGGCGGACGCGGTTGGCTTGTTGGCTTAGCCGGACTGGCAGGCGTGGGCGGACGCGGCCGCGGCGGGCAGGCTGGTAGGCGCGGGCGAAGGCGGGCGCGGCGGGCAGGCTGCGTTGCTGCGCTGCTCGGAGAACGGCGACTGCTCGGCCACGCGGGCCACGGCGGAGGATATATCCGGCTCTGCCACGTCATGGATCAGTGCGCGGCACTGCCGCGCCAAGATCGGTGGCGCGGCAGAGCCCTGCCCCATCAGCGGTCAGCGCTTCTGGTCGCCGCCACGTCAGCTCCCTTCCGCGCCACCATGTATGGCGCGGCACAGGCATTCGACACAGGCATTTAGCCGCGCCATGGAAATAGGCACGGCCAAAAGTGTTAGTTTTTTTTTAAACCGAGAGTGTTAGATTTAAAATTAGTTTTGAAAAAGTGTTAAAATTTAAAAAAAATTCTGCATAAGCAAGCAAGTGTAGGTACAGGAATAGGATGATGCGGCAACATAGTGTACGTACGTGTGGGGTATCTGTGCTGTAGCGCTGTACAAATTCATAGGTCGTTCATTTTTTTTAAAAAATATAGTAAAAATTATGTACTACTCTCTCTATAGCCCCGTTCGCTTCGTAAAAAAACAAACTAAAATATTGTTCCGACTGATTTGTTATGAGAGAAAAACAATATTTCGACTGAAACACGTTACATTGTACCCTCAGAGTACCAGCAGGTCCTTGTTACGAATCTAGCTTTCTTTTTACTGATATGTATTTTTCAGCTTTCTTTTTCAGCCACAACAGTATTTTTCTCTTTAACAAATCAATGAACAGTATTTTTAATTTTTTTTTTCAGCGAAGCGGAACGGGGTCATGTGTTCCTGCAGCTCTACGCCCCCGTCGCGCTCATCTCTCGCCGCTGACGACGCTCCAGCTTTCACTTCGCCTTTGTTTCCGTAGATTGCCTCTTTTGACCACGTTTGCCTAGGTCGCATTGTCCAGCTCCAATCCGTTGTCTGATTCATGTCTAGCCCCATTCAGATTCCATCCCAATCCATGTTCCATACACACAAATCCTTCCCAATCCGTGTTGCATACATCACAAATCCTTAATTTTAAGTTGTTACCGTTCAGATCCATTTTCGATCACCCCTCTATTCTACCTCAGAATTTTTCCATCAATCCACGGGTTAAACATGTCTGAGATCCAGTTTCGTTAGCAGGAGGTACTTAGTGCTATAATGATTATTGCTCTATGGAAGAGTGATTCGTTCAATTTTTTAAGGTTGTGCTCAGCAGATCTATAGTTTAGAGATTTATTTGTATATATAAATGCATTTTTCTCTAGGGATGCTCCGAATCAGATCTAGTGTGTGATAGGGTAATGCAGCGATTTTTGACTGAACTAGGGGTACTTTTATTCTTGGGTTTCTCCTCCAAATTTATATTCTTGATTTATGCCAATATTTTTTATTTGAAAGTTTGGTTTTTATGTATGCGCCATTTAGTATTTTTACATTGTTAGCACTTGGCAGTCATTATTACCTGCAATTTGTGATATATTCTTTCTTTGTTCCACACATGTGATTGGTTAATGGACAAAAACAAGAAGGAAGTGTAATGCTCTTTTCAGTGGTTATAAATTATTCAGTGACTACAAATTATCACAAAAACTCCTTTGTTTTTATGGAACAAAATAAAAGGATCTTATTCTTACATGGCATTCCAGATTACTATAAATTGTTTATTCGCTCCGTTCCAAATTATAAGTTGCATTGACTTTTTTGGTACATGGATTTTGCTAGATACATACCAAAATCCATATACCAAAAATGTCAAAGTGACTTATAATTTGGAACGGATGGAGTAGTTTTTAAAAAGCATGCTTCTATGATAAGTACCTTGGACTCTTTTAAAATCTTAGCCAATTATTTTAAGACAAAAGACACTCCAAAATCCAAGACATACAAATTCCTCTCTTTTTCTTTTTGACATTGTGTAAATTTATAACGTATTAGGAATATATACATTTTTTGTTTTTCTGATATGATCGTTTTCAGTAGTGTTTTGTGAGTTTGTGGAGGTAATCTAGTTCAAGGTTAATTGCTGTGCCAAACATGTAATATCACAGCACACACTATTTGTTAAGAACTGTACATGAAAAAAGAACTCTGTAGTGATCTTTATTGTATTGCAAGCAGCTAGCTATTACATTTTTTGTGCTTGCTCTTTTACAATAGGTTGGATTAGTCAGTAGGGTTTTGCTTGCTCCTTTACAATAGCTATTACCCTGTACAACTTCTTCATACATTCCAAAATATTGACCTAAATTTACATTGCCCTTAGCCTCAAACCATTGCTATTCTTTATATGGTTTTTACATAGTTTTTTCCATTGTCTAGAGAAGCTATGGCCTTACCTCAGAATATTTGTTTGTTTATTATTTCTTCAATTCTATTCCTCCATGTTAGAATTACGTCCTTACCAATATCAGCCCACTGAACTACATGTCTATATATAAAGATTAGATGCATACAGTGTATCAGTTTGCAGTACCAGGATCGAACAACATTCAGATATGCACATTTTTGTTTCATCCACCAGAATGTATGCTGTTGGAATATCATCAATTGGACTGGTAATTCTAGTTGACAGGGATATATTAGTTTTCACAACATGCCACATGGCAGAGCATAAGGTCATGTTTGATTGCATTGTCCTTGTTCACAAATAGAGTGAATCATAATCAGGATACTTAAACCTTACCTGGATTCTCACAAATGTCCAAGAACTCTTAAAGTGAGCGTCTGTGTCCATAAAATCCCAATTTATAACTTACCATCTTGCTACCAGCAATATTATTAGTAAGGTACCTAACAAGCATGTTTTTTTATTTATTATATCCCTTGTGATATCTTTTTTTTATACAGATGTATCCTGAAATAGATTACTTATTTACTTGTGTCATTTTATAGTCCTTTCACAATACTTTCAACAATAGGATCAATGTCTATATAAATGAATTCTACTGATAGTTACTTACCATCAGGCAATCAGCAATATTATTAGTTATGGGGTACCCAAAAGTGTTACTTACCATCTGGCAATCAGCAATATTATCAATGTCAAGTTTGAACATGGCCATGGTAAATCTAGAGCAATCAATAAGATTAACATTTTAAAAATCAAAATTGAGATCAATAACATTATAAGATATAGGCTGCGACAAGTGCCACCAGAATCTAACCTATAGTTCTAATTAAATTCATATTGAAAATACATAGAGGTGTCATGTCAAAAAAAATCTGATAGATATGAAAAACATAAACATCAATTAATTGATAAGTCTATTGTGTTCGAAAATAAATAAAAAGAAAAAACATGTAATTGGATATAAGTAATTTTTATTAGTTAGAAATATTAAAATTAACTATTGTCTTTATCTTTTAAAATTAAGATTCTATACTCGGCGGTGCATCATACCACAGGATTGATGGATTAGTGTATTTGTAACCGGTGTACTTGGCAAGGCGTGTATGGCTGCTCCCAAGTCCCAATTGAGGTTAGGTCTCTCGCTTGCACATAGGACCTGTCGGACGTCCAGAGCCGACTAGTCCCTGCACAGGGACCTATCGGCCGTCTGCTGGCCGACAGGTCTTGGACCCACAGGATTATCGGCCGATGGAGGACCGATTGGATCTTGTCGGCCCACGGATGGCCGACAGGCCTAAAATAGCTACGTCCTCCTTCCTCTCTCTCACGCGCTCTCTCTCTCTCTCTCTCTCGCGAGTCTGTCGTCGCCGCCGCTGCGTCTGATGTATTTTCAACTCGCGTTCGACATCTGCGAGCTAAAAAGAACTCAACGAAATGTTGCACTTGTGGCTTGCTGGTGTGCCTCGCGGTCTTGCCTTGCTCAATAATAACGAATGATGCTTTCAGCTTTTGAACATTTTGGCGCCGATTTTTGGATTGCTTTTGGCACCAATTATTTTGGATTGATGCGTGGTTTGATTAGCATATTAAATGAAATTAAATATTTTGCAAAACACAACACTCAGTCAAAGTCAAGGCAGTTGTAAATAATTTCTTTCGATCATTTGAAATTATAATATTTTTTTGAAACACATTTGGATGAATGTGTCATTACATACAGGAAGAAAAAAAAACACATGTTTGTCTTCTTTCAACACCGCCTGTTTAGTTCATTATCGATACTATTCGAATAATCTAAGTTTGACTTAGTCCAAACCTAAGGTTACATTTTTTCAGGACAGAGAGTATGTAAAATGCACCCACCATGTATTTATTTTATATTATATAAATTGTGTATGTTTATTGGATAGTATATATTTTCTTCATCCGTCGTTGTCCGTCGTAACTATAGGTAGGACTCTCATACTGAGACGAACAAGAAAATTATTAATAAGGGTGTCTTAGCTCAGATTAGACTAATCAGTTAATACAAGCCTAGTTCATTTAAGCCGGAGTTGCCTTTTTGTGTTAATTAAATGTGGCTAAAAGAATTTAACTCAATTCCATTTACATGTATAACTACAAATGTGTTATATGCAATTTTGTTTTTATCATGTTTATTAAGACACGTCCAATAGTTTTTGGTTGTAGCATGCATGGGCATCTCGGTTCATTATCTCGGTTTATCGTTCCTCGTTACCACACCACTCGATTAGAGTGAATTTAACTACATGGGAGATAGCTATCCCCCTAGAGGGGTAGTAGCTATCCATGACTCTGATTTGCGCCACGGTAACGGTGGACGGATGGATTTCGTTTACTCTAGATGGTAAGCAAAGGACGTGTCTGGACCTGTTTGTTCTTTTTGGGAAAACTTGGACCACTGACGTATGTATACAAGGCCGAGTGGTCCGAGACTTGTTGTCAGACAAGTAGCTTAAAACTGCGTCTTAGAAGGATGTATTTTCAAGTCGCGTTCAACGTCTATGAGCTAAAAAGAACTGAACTCGTGTTTAACGTCCCTTTCAGAATTTACCATGGCAACGGTAAAATCAGATATGGGGACAGCGGGGTAGACCTTAGCGAGTTCTAGATGTTTGACGCAGAATTGAATTCGCTGCTAGATTATAGCCGGAAACAAGTTTTAGCCTCGCTACATGAATACTTGGGTGTTCCGCCCTCTGAGCATTGTTTCAGGATTAGTATGTTGGTGCCTAAACTGCGGGAGAATGGATGGAGGTGGGAGCTGTATGAGGCCAGTAACATGAAGAAGTGACATTTTCTCGTGTCCATGGCATTGGAGCGTCGTTATTGCAACATTATGCTTGTTGAGTTCCTGGATTTTTTTAAATAATAGTATTTTAGTTATTAATTACAAATATAGTATTTGGATAAAAGGAATTGTAAGAGTAGTAGTCTGTCGGCTGCTGGATTGTCGATAGGTGAGCTACGAGAGACGACAGATACCTATCGGCCGTCCAAGAGCCGACTAGTCTCTGTCCCATCCAGTCTTGTCGGCCGTCTACTGGCCGACAGGACCTGGACCCACAGGCTTATCGGCCCAACAGGCCCTACGTCCGTCTTCCTCTCTCGCGCACTCTCTCTCTCTACGGCATGCACAGCGTCGATGGAAACAAAACAAAGAAATGTAGATGAAGAACTGAACCTCGTGTAAGTGTGACGTGTGAGTGGTGTAGATGCATGCGTGCGCCATGCTCTCCGTTAGTTCGTACGATGTTCGTGGAGCATAAGAAACCTTCCGTTGATGTAATCAGTTTTTCTTTTTTTTTTCTCGGGTCGTTGTAAGAAGCTCTACTTTTTGTTTCAATTTCAAAGAATTCAGAAAAAAAAACTTCTTGTATGTAAACAAAATCATACCTGCATGATCCAAGGCACATGTTAAACTCGGCACGTTGACAGCAGATACGTATGTAACGATTTTCTTTCTCGAAACGTATATATAGGTGACAGATTCATCAAACAAACTCGTTTTTTTAAAGGCAACAACTCGGTTTGCTTGGGGAAAAAAAACGATAATGACTAGACCTGGGCGTCCGTCCGGCCGGGCGGACCAACCCGCTCGCGCTGCTCGTCTACCTCGCGCGGCACAGTTCGCGCCGCTCGGCCGCGTCGAAAAATTGTAAACTACGATACGAATTTATTAAACCTAATTAATCCGTTATTAGCACATGTGTTACTGTTCTATTTTATTGTCAAATCATTGACTAATTAGGTTTAAAATATTCGTCTCGCAAAGTAGTCGCAATCTGTACAATTAGTTATTTTTTAATCTATATTTAATACTTTATGCATATGTCCAAATATTCAATGGGACGGGGTGTAAACTTTTGAGGGTAACTAGAAGAGAAACTCCTGCAATGTCCTACGAGAGCGCATATATTGTCAGCGGTGGATCAGTCATCCAGGCGTCACCATTTTAGATATTCTTTCCCCGCTCGGTAACTTTCAGGGAGAGAGAAAAAAAGCATCAATGCTTGTTCACACCATTGTGTTTTTTAAGAACATAGTAGCATTTATACACGTCACAATGACAACCGGTTTTTAAAAATAGATTGGAAACTATTATCTTTTCTGGAAAAAGAAAAAGAAAAGCAGTGCGCGTGCAGGCGCATTAAATATTGAGCCGGGTCGGGTGCCGACGGCCGACGGCGAGAGCCAAGAGTCCAAGACAAAGGGCAACGCCCTCCCGAAAGCGGCGGCACATGCCGGGGGCCGGGCCGGGGCAGGTGCAGGGGCAGGGGCGCAGGGCACCGCCACGCTGCCCAGTGCCCACGCATGTGAAGGGCCGCGTATCCGTGAACGCGTACTCGCTCTCGCACGCACAGTAGGCCGCTCGGACACATGTGTCGTGCTGGCGTTGGTGGCCACAGCGCTTTCCGCTGGGCTTGGCGACCACCGCCCACGAGGGCCGCGAGCGACGTAGCAAGGCGCCGGCCGGATACGATACGAGCCAACCACCGGCACATGCGCAGCGTACGCGAGCCGTGTCGACGGGCGGGGTCGACGACGACAACGCGCGACGTGGCAACGCCCGCCCGCGCCCGCTTGTTTACTGTGTCCAGTCAGCACTCAAGCCGCCATGCATGTCGTGAGCACGCACGTGCTTGGTGGTGTGTGAAAAACTGAAAAGACGAGATCAGCTGCATGTGAGCTGGTCGTCCCTCCTAGTGTAAATGTACAGTATGGACCACGAGCTAATCACGGAATTTGATGGAAAAAATGCAGTCAACGAACTAGGAGAACAGCAGCAAGTCGCCGTAACACACGAGACACGACCGCATATCTAGCGTTGAGCGGTGTGCCGGCCTGGATAGGTTTGCTCACGGTTCTCCCTGGGCCTGTCTTTCGGTCAGACATGACATGCTCTGACATGCCCTGAGCAACATGACAATTTATGCATGCAGCTAAATTGTGAGTAGTACGTGTCCATGTCAAAGCGTTCATTTCTTTCACAATAATCTCGCATACTACTTGCCACCGGTACTGTGGTTTCACAGTGTCGTCATACCCAATAGCTACATACTGGCTGCAGCACTTTTTTATTTACACAGTAACCTGTGCTCGTAGCTGATGAGATGCGCGGCAGTGCGGCACATGGATCCACCAACCCCACCTACAAAGCAAACCATTCATGCGACAAGCCTCCTCCGGTCCTCCCTCTCGCAGTCACAGAGCAAAGCAAAGCCGGGCTAGCAAGTACTAGTACTCCGTAGGTAGCATAGCTAGGCACGTTGGACAGTCTCTAACCAGAAATCTATATGGATATTTAAATCTAAAATAAATAGTAAGAGACCTAAAATTAGTATTCAACAGAGTACCTGTACAAAGATCTAAATATGGACATCCTCTCTCCTGTAAACTCATTTGTAGAAAGAATTCTCTTTTGGATCTCGTTGTTGGAGAAGATGCTGAATATGTATTGAACCTTTTGCCTATAACACTACCCAAAAAATAAATAGGTTTTGTATTTTGGATATCGTTGTTGGAGATAGCCTTGGTGCGTCCCAACAAGGGACTCGGAGCTAGCTAGGAGTCCTTCGTGGAGGAGAGAGGGCGCAGAAAATCTCGTCGCTAGCGAGCATCTCGCTAGGTTCGCATGCACCCCAGTAAACTGCAGTGCTTCTGACCGCATAGCCCACCTCCATGGCTGTCCATAGCTAGTATTTTTTGTCCATTCTTTACTTGTACACTACGCCACGTGAGCTGGCGATTTGTCGTGCTCATTGAGGACGGCCTTGTGTAGCACAGTAGCAGATGAGAACGGAATAAGCACGCATGTAGTTTGAAGCATGATTAGAGAGACACACACAGCCCTAGGGTTGTCGGGCGGCGGCGCTAGCTGGTCCAAGTCCAAGCAGAGTGAGTGTCGGTGCCAGTGCCGGCCCTAACGGTGGGCCAGGAGGTGCGACAGCTTAGGGCCCTCGCGGGATGGGGGCCCAAGCCCAAGTATATAATACTCCATACTCTTTAGCTATAGTCTATTAGAATTAATGAGAAAATGCAGCGGCCCATCAGCAAAAGGAGTCGTCGGCCTTTTTCTTTCCAGGAGGCAAGGAGCCGAGCCGCCAACACCCACACACGCGCACATAGCGATCTTGAGTCGCGACTTCCGGACTTCTTGCGAGACGGCGAGACGCGAGACTGTGAGAGACGCAGCGCCGATCACCAGTTCACCACGCGATCACCAGCGTAGATCACCGAGACACCGACGCCCGAGTTCCGGTCTTCCAGACGACGACGGCGACCAGGCAGCTGAGGCAGGGCTCGACGAAGACGACAACATCTGATCTTTATTATTGCCTTCTGCACTTTTTGTGATTTGTGAATCTTGGTTTTCAATAAGTTCATGTCCAAATTGTTTAGGCCGTAGGTTTTTTTTCCTTGTTCAATTTTTGTCTAGTACTTTGTACTCATATAGTCATGTTTTTCTTGTAATTTAGGTCAGGCGTTAGAATTTTAGAATATTACCTAAGAAAATTTATCGAGAGGGGCCGTCATGATGAGTTTGTCAGAGGGCCCTCAAAATCCTAGAACCGGCACTGGTCGGTGCCCGGGGTCGAGACACACAGCACAAGCAAAGCGAGCACGCCACGAACCGATGGGGGAAGAGGAGGACACGAGCCAGCGTATTACGAGACCGTCCATGCCCATGAGCGCACGACGCCGCGCGCCCCCGCCTGCGCGTCCGTCCATGACCATGAGCACCGGCCAGCAGGCACCCGCGCGCCGGGATGGATTGGCAAGGCCGCTTCTCGTTGCGCGCCCCATGCCGAGGGACTGCGTACAATGGCCGGCCGTTGGGGCGGTACGTACGTGCAGTGCAGTACTATGGTCGCTGACCGGTGGCTATCTCGGGCGGGGCTAGGTTATTTGTTGGTTGCGCCCGTCGAGGACCGACGGCTGACATACGTACCGGTCCAAGCATGCATAACCAACCATCCAGCGGCGGTTGGTCGTACGGACGGCCGTTGGGGTTTGGATCCACCCGACCCCTATCTTTCTCAATCCAATCCGCGAGGAGGAGGAGAAATTAACGGGGAAGAAAGAAAGTGGTGTGCGCGCGCCATCATGCATGGAGATGACCGAGAGCCCGGTGCGTAGCCGCATGTTACGGAGCCCAAAACCAACCGGAGGATCGCCCGGACCTCTTTTCAGATACATCATCAGTGGAGCTCCTTTTCCCGTCCTGGGTACTGAGGGAGGGGAGGGTCAACCTCCACTCCACCCACCAACGGCCGTCTTGTATCAACCGGTCATTATGAAACACGACAAGCTTTCTTTGTAAACTTCGCGTCGCGTCTGTGATCGAACTCATATCCTTTCACTTTCGTTTCAAATAAAAAAAAAAGCAGACGAAAAGCTGAGTGCAAGTATTTTTTAATACTAAATCAACCCCAGGACATCAAGGGGAGCACCAGATATTTTGTATGCCGGTTGCCGGCCCGTCGGCCCGATAGTGACACTAGCGACTAGCGCGTATGATCCTAGCTACTCTATGCAGTAGTACTCCAGATAGGATCCGCGTAAGATAGGCTCCCTCCAATTCACCTACGTATGGCCTCGTCAGGGAATCAAGGGGTGGATAATGGATCCCAATAATAATGCACTCGCTATATTACGACGAGCAGTATTGCCGTCCCGTCGCGATTCAGATAAAACGCGGGCGGTGGCAGTGGGTGCTTTGCCCTCCCTCTGCTGTCTACGCCAATCTCTACCACCATCATTGCCTTGTCGACTCAACAACAACAGGGGCGTACTGCCACGGACGCGGACACCTCACATGCGGGAGCACACGCCGCCCGGCCGGCCGCTGCCTCGATTCCGGGCCGGGCAGCCATGCATCTCGACGACAAACCGGTCGAGGTCCGGCCGGCGGTCCACGCACGTACGTAAAAGCCATTGCTAGTAGTGTACTATAAAACATTTCTGGGCCCTCTTTCCACTCTTGTTTAATTTCTTTTTTTTTATTTCCTAGTACTGTTCTATAAACAAGGTAATAAATAGCGTATAGCGGGTTGGTAGTGGATTGTGGATAGCGGGCGATATTGCGGACGATAAGTTCCAATAGCGGCACCCGATAGTCCCATATAATTTTAAGTACATATATCATGAATAATAAGTACAAATAATTTTAAGTGCATATATCATGAATAATTTTAAGTTACATAGCCGATGCGTGAGTATTTGAATTTGGGGGTGTGAATCATAGTGGGTTGGACTAATTAGGGTTATTTGCTTCCATGCTATTGCGGCCGCAATATCGGCCCGCCATTCAGAATTGCGTCCACAAATTTCCAGGATGCAAAGTTCAGAGCGCTACCTCATAGCGGTAGCGGCATTGTTGCAGGTGAAATTGCAGCCGCTGTCGCCGCTATTTATTACCTTGACTATAAAACATTCTTTTTCTAGTAGTGTGTGTGTGAAGTGAAAACGACCAGTCAGGTTCTCTAGGGGCTCGCGCTCGATCAGGGCAGACTGGCAAAGCCGCCCGGCCCCTGATTTGAGCGGAAAGCTTGGTGCATGTGCACCGATCGACCATGAGCTAGGCCCTCGGGATTGCTGATTGTGAGTTGCCAGAATTGGTGGGGATGGCCTCATCCAGTCCATACTCCTGTATCCATGTTCATACTATAACGTGCTTGTTAGTATAGTAGTAGTTAAATACCCTTATTAAAGACGATTGATACTAAATGTGCATATGTATATCACTATATGTAACTAAATGTGCATATAGGGAGGGATGGGTGGCCAACAGAAGCCCCTCGATCGACCGGGAAACATGGACATGGTGCCTACCAGAAGACTTCTTGTCAAGTTTGAACATGGACATGGTAAATCTATAGCAATCAATAAGATTAACATTTTAAAAAACAAAATTGAGATCAATAACATTATAAGATATAGGCTGCGACAAGTGCCACCAGAATCTAACCTATAGTTTTAATTAAATGCATATTGAAAATACATAGAGGTGTCGTGTCAAAAAAATCTGATAAATATGAAAAACATAAACATCAATTAATTGATAAGTCTGTTGTGTTCGAAAATAAATAAAAAGAAAAAACATGTAATTGGATATAAGTAATTTTTATTAGTTAGAAATATTAACATTAACTATTGTCTTTATCTTTTAAGATTAAGATTCTATACTCGCCGGTGCATCATACCACGGATTGATGGATTAGTGTACTTGTAACCAGTGTACTTGGCAAGACGTGTATGCCTGCTCCCAAGTCCCCATTGAGGTTAGGTCTCTCGCTTGCACGCACGTGGGATGTCCCATGTACAATAATTTGCCATGTTCGTTTGGCTGATAAGCCATGACTGAAAGTATTGTTGGCTGATTTACTGTGAGAGAAAAATATTATTCGTTGACTGAAAAAGTACGGCTTATAAGTCAAGCGAACGGGACGAATACTACAGTGGTATAGCCGTATAGTAGGATCCAAGTGAGCACCTACTATACGTTGCCACATTGGGTACCAACTTGGGCCGGGCCTATGTACACTGCTCATCTGATACGCACACTGTTGCCTGCTGCCGTACAATCCAAGAAGCGGGGGTTGTATATAGTACTGTAGCTTGGATTCAAAGCGTCGGCCGTGCCGTGCATAAGCAAGCAAGTGTAGGTACAGGAATAGGATGATGCGGCAACATAGTGTACGTACGTGTGGGGTATCTGTGCTGTAGCGCTGTACAAATTCATAGGTCGTTCGTTTAAAAAAAAATATAGTAAAAATTATGTACTACTCTCTATGGGGCCCGTTCACTTCGCTGAAAAAATAAACCGAAATACTGTTTCGACTGATTTATTGTGAGAGAAAAATACTATTTCAGCTGAAACACGTTACATGTACCCTCGGAGTACCAGCAGGTCCTTGTTACGAATCTAGCTAGCTAGCTAGCGTGTGAAATCAAAACAAAGCCGGGCGTTTTGTTGTGGTTCTGGGATTGAATTATTACGCGTGGTTTGAATGAAAAAGCTAGCTAACGAAGGTGGCGAAGGAATCCTGTACAGTGAGAGCTGCCGAATTAGGGACGCAAACATCCGCATAAAACGAAAAGGGTGATGGCGGCACTAACATGGCGCGCATGTGCTTTGCGGCGACATCCCACACCGAATGAGAGGGTATATACGGTCCCGGCCGGCGATCGATTTCAATAACAATCGCGGTGCCGACACTGTCAATCTCATGACGGAACGGATCGAAACACAGAGAATTACTGCCGTGGCGCCGTCATTTTCTAGGCTTCTTCTGGATGCATGGTCGTCAGTCGTCACCCTGCTGTTTTCAGTTTCACTGCAAGCACACGCGTGCCGCCTCCGGTAGGAGTAGTACTATCGTTGGGCCAATGCAAAGATCGATCGATGGAACACGTCGTAACTGCTTCAACTGCTCACCACCACATCTGGGAATTCGAACAAGTACAGAGACAGCAGCGTGCAAGGCCGTGCAGCCGATCCGGGAAGCTTCCGTTGCCAGATTTAGGGCTGGTTTAAATCTTGGATGTAAAGTTTGCGAGCGTCATATCGAGTGTTATATGAGATGTCGTATGGAGTGTTCGGGTATTAATAAAAAAATAAATTATATAATCCGTCAGTAACACGTGAGACGAATTTATTAAGCATAATTAATCTATTATTAGCATATATGTTACTGTAGCACCATATTGTCAAATCATGGCATAATTAGGCTTAAAAGATTCGTTTTGAAAATTAATCGTAAATTATGCAATTAGTTATTTTTTAGTCTATATCTAATACTTTATGCATATATCAAACATTCAACAAAATATGGAGTAAACTTTAAAAGGAAGAACGAAACAAGACCTTAGCAAAGATCAGGCACGCATCTCGCTCGGTCACCAACCGGTTGGTTGGAGGAGGAACGGAGGCTGTAGCAACTATAGTAGACTAGCTAGCGCGATTGTGCTGCACGAGGGCTGGGCTACTGGGACCAGCTTTGCCTCTAGGAGCAGTAGTGCTCTACAGGCGCCTGCGGCATTGCAGCTTGGCGCTTTGCCGAGGCGGGGCACCGGGGCAGGCACCGCACCGGCACCGGCACCGGCAGGCGGCAGGTGAGTGTGAGCGAGAGGTCAGAGATCTGCCGCGCCAGTACCGCGGCTTGCACCGCACCGGCCGATCTTGTATGTCAGTGAGGTGATAAATTGCTGTCGTCCTTATATCTGAAAAGTCTATTTTTATTGTCTGAAAAGTCTAGACTTGTTCACTGTTGCTTGGTAATCCTAGATTCATCTACAAAGCGTATGTACGATACATTTGGATTATACACGTTCTAATAAATTTACATTTAATCTGTATAGAAAAGTAAATACAAAATCCATAATAGTGCATACTAACAACTACCACAACCCTCACTACCTCCTACTCTTGCCCTTACCCTTGTGACCGAGAGCGCTCGTACCTGAAGTGTAAGGGTCACGCGGACGGCGTCGCCTAGTGCCTGGAGGCGGTGTATGATGAGTCGAGGGAGCGTCATGGAGCTGAGAGGGGCCAAGCTCCTCGTGCCTCTTGTCCACGTCATCATCATCGTCGTCTTTCTCGTCCCCGTCCCCTATAGCTGCTTGGCTAGAGGAACCCAAGCCTCCTCTACCTGCGGAAGGAACATACACGTCTTGTGTCGTGTCTGTCCTGTAACCACAATGACCAGCCGCACAGCGTAGCCGACGTGACAGCCTCTATTGGACAAAATTATGTTAACTGAAAGAATCTAATGTATTAATGATATGTTTGAAAGAATATTTTTAATCTTATGTCCAGGAAGCTAAGCACGTAGTCGTCCCTAACTCTCGGCCGAATGTGCTCAATCTCTTCAACTGAGCATTTGAGTGTATTGCCCTGCAACAAAGTTCTCAGTAATAATACTTCGAAACAGATAGCAATAGGTTTTGTTTTCTTTTATACAAGAATCTAACGTATTATAAGGGTGATACGGCTCGAAGGTGGCACTAACTAAAATAGATAACTCTTAATGTCGGTCCAAGAACGCCTAATGTATTGTTATGTAACTTAACGTAGAAAAATAAGGCAATAGGCTTACCACTCTGTCCAAGATCGGTCCTGCATCCACCTGCCTTCATGCACGAGTCGATTGGTCATACGTCGTGTCTTCATCGTCGGAGGACTCGATGTCAGCGTAGTCATCTTCTGTCCACTGTACCCTCAACCTACAACGCGTCGCACGCTGACCAAGCTTGGTACCACCTGAACTCACGGTTCGTGAGCTGCTCGTTGTTCTCGTCCACATTGTCGTGCATCTCCTCCCATTGCTCAACGAAGGACTGGTGGTGCTTCTCCCAGTCAAAAATCTTCTTGTTCTTCTGACGATCCAACCTGCACGTATGCCATCATTACTTGAATCCATGTACATGTCACCATATTAATAGAAATGGACCATCACAAGACATTTGAAATATCAAAACACTTACTTGTGTAAGTCAATGCTAGTTGAGAATGGAGCCGTAGGCCAAAGCTGTCTAACTCCAAATTGGCGTGCAACCCTATCTGGCAGGTGGAATTCGACAGCATAGAAGCAGATTAGAGGCCACCTCATCCTATAGAAGTCGTCATCGAACCCACAAACATTGTTCAACTGAAAAAGGAAGTGTGCCTCATCCTACACATGTACCCTCATCAAATTTTGAACAAAACTTATAGATTATTACCTGCCCCAGTGCTATGAGACGTCAGGTCGAGCAGGTGGAATTGCGTCATCCTACAAAAAAAGTGAATGAATTAGAAATTCAATATACAACGAAACATGAACTTAGAAATGTATAAGTAATTGACACAAATACAAGCATAAATTGAGACATGTATAATTAATTAAATGAATACGACAAATATAAAATAATAAAATCAACCAATAGTCGCACCTCACTAATCTGCCAATGGCAACTTCGTGAATTGTGGCCAAGTCTACCACACTTGCCGCACTCGTACTGCTCGGGGTCAGTAATAAATGGAGTTCCTCTCCCATGCCTCGTTCTTCCAGGTATCTGATCCATAACCATCCTGTGCCTTATCCTCCGCCTTGATCCACGCTTGTTCCAATGGTAAGCTGGATCCGTAATGTACTTCGACCCATCATATGGAGGCCACTCTCCAGGGTCCTGGAAAGGCACGAAGCGGGGGTTCCATGTGTGCACAAGCGTGTCGACACTGAACTCATGAGGTATCCTCCTCTCGATATTATAGTTGTGATGCCTAGCTGCTGCCACCAAATGAGAACATAGAAAGTGGTACTGCCTTGGTTTACCACAAGTGCTTTTGAAATCTTTGAAGACAACCACATGCATCCTCGACTCTTGGACCTCGCCGTCGGACGTTGTACCGCCCCTATGCTTGACCTGATAAGTCCCTGTGGCATGATCAAAGCATGTAACCTCATGTGTGTCAGCCCTTTCTTTTGCCTTCTCTAGGTGTGCCTTTAGTTTCGATGCCCATATCTCTCCATCACTCCGCAATTGCAATGCATGGGCGTGTCTATCGTTGAACCAGGCAACAAGCTTATAGAAGGTGAATTGAACGATTGCATTTGATGTAGTTTTGACCTGCTCCAACTTTTTCTGAAAGTACTTGTCCTCAAGCTGTCGAGCAGCCTCCTGGAACAGATCAAAGTTACCCTTCACACCATCCTTCTGGAGTAGATTCTCGGCAAGGTGCCGAGTACACCAACGATGGGGCAAAGGTGCATACCCCTCTATCTGCTCTCACACGGCATTAAGTATGCCCTGGTGCCTATCAGATATGATGCCAACCTCCCTGCCAGGCCCAACCACATGTATTCAGACTAGCCTCAAGAACCATGCCCAACTGTCATTGTCCTCCTTCTCAACCAAAGCAAATGCCAAAGGAACCAACTTATTGTTAACGTCACAGGATATGGTTATAAGAAGTGTGCCCTGGTATTTGCCAATCAAGAACGTACCATCAATGGAGAAGACGGGACGACAGTGCCTAAAGGCCTCGACACACTGAGGGAAGCACCAGAAAGCACGGAAGAATATCTACCTCCCATCCTTCTATGCATTTGGTTTTGGGATGTACTAATAATGCATGTCTGGATTCACCGCTTTGATTGCATTGAAAAGAACTGGCAGCTGCTCATACCCATCCTCCCAGTCCCCATATATCATCTTCCACGCTCGCTGCTTAGCCCTCCATGCTTTACCATAAGTTATCACATAACCTCCATACGACGCCTCAACGGTCCTGATAATTGTCCTCACCTTCATGTTGGGTTCTCCCTGCAAAATTCCCATTAACCGCTTGGCAATGAGGGTAGATGTCAACTGTCGATGCCTTAGTGTCAGCTCATGGTCAACACAATTGTGTGGCCCAACAACTTTTGTGATCTTCTATTTTTCGGTGACCTGTTGCTTCCTTGCACAAACCCTCCATGGGCAGCGTTCCTTGTCACACACAACTATGTAACGGCGCTCTACATATGAATGCAATACCTTGTAAGGTCTCTTTCGTATCACTGCAAAAGCCTGCAACCACCTCTTCAATGTAGGGAGGTCATTGAACACCCTCCCATTCTCAATTACCATGTTAGGACCGGCCTCGAGAGCTTCTAGGAGCTCATCATCACGTCCTTCTACAAACGCCTGATCGGAATGAGCAAGATTGCTGAACTAGTGAACTCTTGGGCCACGGCGACCGGGAAAGATACGCCTCAGCATCTCAACATCACTCTCTGTTAGCTCTCCAATAGGGCGATCATCATCAGAATCAAGAGCCCTAGCCATCTCATATGGCTTCGAATCATGCATAATTTCAACACTATTGGAGCCACGGAATCCATCTCCAAAGTGCACTTACGCAGCAATAGGGGGCACATCCACATTCTTAGGAATGTCTCCTACAACATAAGTAGAGAAATAAGGAAAGAATGAAAGAAATAGATGTAAGGAAGGGGGTAAGCTCCCAAAAACCATGCGGTTAAGACACTTACTCGGATGATTCTGTGTCAAAGGGATTTCATGAGGAGGATCTGCCACGAACACATGAGTCTGACAAGCATCTCCAACTACCGCATTGGGGGCAGATTGAGCATCGGGAACCGTAGGTGCAATCTCCACATCCATATAAGGTTCCAGAACGGGAGGGTCGATGTGTGCCTGCTGATCAATTGGTGGGGAAAACCCATGAGGTGTGGGATCAACTAACACCCGACGCACAGCCACGTCCAAACATTGCAGCTGGCTCTTCATAGCCGATCTCACATAGTTCTCCCACTAATCCACACAACCAATTGAGATCATTCGCCTGAGGATGTTGGGAGGAGAATCTAGGTTCAATACACCATCAACTACAATGCCATCATCACCAAGGCAATGCAGCTCCTCCCGAGACCTTGCAACAATCTCACTAAATGAAGGCCTATCATTGAGTAGCATAACCATGCTTTGCATGTCAACAAACTCAACATATCCATAGCGATCGCTTTCAACGATGCCTCCATGATATATGGTCACTAGGTTGTCCATCTAGTTTAAACACGTAATGAAACGCATGTCCTTTAGTCCAAATTAGACGATAGATAGTACCTAACAAGTACTTTCTAACTACAA
This sequence comes from Miscanthus lutarioriparius, assembly GCA_904845875.1. NCBI lineage: Eukaryota > Viridiplantae > Streptophyta > Magnoliopsida > Poales > Poaceae > Miscanthus > Miscanthus lutarioriparius. The sequence continues at coordinate 48,622 of CAJGYO010000889.1, read as the reverse complement.
ACTAAGTAAATAAGATAATAACTACGTATATATATACTGTGTACTCACTAAATAGCTAGACCATATTTAGTTAACTAAATATATAACTACATATCTAAGTATCTATCTAACTATATCTATGTACCTATGTATCTATGTTTCTATCTATCTACATATATATCTCACTAGATCACTAACTAAATCAACTACCGAAGTCATCATATTAACTAGTAAATAACAAAAGCCAACTAAGTAGGTACATTGCATATTCATAATTTTTACTTTTCCAACGACTGATTTGCGGACGTCGACGGAGTCGCAGCGGACGACAGGCGTGGGTCAGGCCGACGATCCGGGCCGGCGGTGGCATGGCCAACCACAGCGGTGGCGCGCGGCGGGCGCGGGATGCCCAGGGTTTCGCGCGGCGAGTCCAGCTCGACGGGCGCGGGAGGCACGACGGCCACGGCCGAGGCCAGCGGTGGATGGCGGCAAGGCGGGGCGAGGCCAAGGCGAGGAGAGGGCGTGACGCGAGCGCAGGAATCGGCGAGGGGACCGGGGCGCGGGCGCAGCAGGCTGCCATCATGCCCAACGCGCTTGGCAACGGCGGCGCCTGATGGTGTTCGGCGGGTTCGGGCGGTTTTGGTGGGCGTCCGCGGTGGCGGGGCGTGGGGCGTCCACGGTGGCGCGGCGCGGGCTGCCGGTGCGGGCGCGGTGGCAGCGTGACGTGGGCGTCCGTGCGCGGGCTCGGCGAGGCGCTTGCGGGCGAGGGCGGTCGGTGGAGGCACGCGCGCGGGCGGCGGCGGCGGCGGAGCTCGGCTCTGCTCTGCTAGGACGAGAGAGGGAGAGGAAGAGAGGAAGAGTGGGGCGGGGCCCATACGTAATAAAGGCTCGACGCCAGTCACCCTGGCGCCGAGCTTCCTGCCATGTCACCTTCCACGTTCGCTTCGAGCCCAAGAGCTCGGCGCCAGGGACGCTGACACCGAGACGTGTTAGCTCGGCGCCAGCATCGATGGCGTCGAGCTAAGGCTACAGATTCTAAAATGTTTCCTCTGCTAGGATGGTGTCGCCGTACCCAATAGCTGCATGCAGCCGCAAAGACTCTTTGTTAACACAAATAACTCTCGCTTGCCTGAGCCCGGTGAGATCTTGCTGCAGTCTTGGCCGGCCGACGATCTTAAAATATCTACGGCCGTCTTTCTCTCTCTCTCTCTCAAGACTTCGCGGCCCGCTGGCCGGGCGACAGCCCCTAAATTATCGAGGGCCATCTTCCTCTCTCTCGCGCACTCTCTCTCTCTCTCTACGGCATGCACAGCGTCGATCGAAACAAAACAAAGAAATGTAGACGAAGAACTGAACCTCGTGTAAACGTGACGTGTGAGTGGTGTAGATGCATGCGTGCGCCATGCTCTCCGTTAGTTCAATGCGTGGTCTGTGGGAGCGAAAGAAACCTTCATTGATGTAATCAGTTTTTTTTTCTCGGGTAGTTGTAAGAAGCTCTACTTTTTGTTTCAATTTCAAAGATTTCATAAAAAAAACTTCTTGTATGTAAACAAAATCATACCTGCGTGATCCGAGGCACATGTTAAACTCAGCACTACGTATGTAACGATTTTCTTTCTCGAGACGTATATATATAGGTGATGATTCAAGAACAAACTCGTTTTTTAAAGGCAACAACTCGGTTTGCTTGGAAAAAAAACGATAATGACTAGACCTAGGCGTCCCGGACGGACGGCGGACCAACCGCTTATGCCGCTTAGTCTACCTCGCTGGCACGCAGATTCACGCCGCTTACCGCATCGAAAAAAGAAAAAAATAAACCATCAACGCGCACTCTGCTCCGTACCCGCAGCCGTCGCAAGCGACACCTCCGCTTCTACCTCCGCCCGTCGATGGCGCTGTCTCCGCGCCGTCCGCATCTCCGCCCCAACCTCCTCTTTCTCTCTCTCTCTCTCTCTCTCTCTCTCTCCTAACGTGGCCCAAAGTGCGGCCACACTGCAGACGATTGCGCGACAATGCCCGGCGGTGGTGCCCCACCAGTCGCGGCCCAAATTTCGACGACAGGGTGGCCAGCTTCGCCAAGATTATGCACCACGCACCTTCGCGCCACTTTGCCTCGCTGCTCCTTCCACCAGATCCACTGCGCGGCGAGAGATCCAATGGTGGTGGGGACAGTGGCGCCGGCTGCAGGGCTGCCGGGGGTTGCGTGTCGAGCCCACAATACCACCAGCCTTGAAAAGGTCCCCGCCGACGTCGTAGTAGGCGGAGTCCATCTGGTCGATGGTGGCGATGGCGCGGCTGCCTCCGGTGAACTCCACATGCCAGCGAGCCTCCATTTCGCAAGCAGTAAGGAGATGTTGCGATGTGATGAAACACATGTTGCAAGCCTATGTTCCTAGTGTTTTATATTTTTATAGTATGTTGCAATTGTTTCAGATAAATGTTGCGAAAGTAGATCATGATGTTGCATATGTTGCAATGGTTGTACAGGTATGATGCAAAGGTCTATTCACAATGTTTCATCTGTGTTTTTTGGACGTATTGTTGCAAGTGTGTTTATCTGGATGTTGCATATGTTGCAAGTGTTTTAACTAGATATTGCGAATTTTTGCAATGATTTTTAAGTGTTTTTCATGTGTTTTTGCAAGTGTTTCATTTGTCTTCAGACGAATGTTGTAAGTGTTGCATCTTGATGTTTTAAAAGTAGATCAGGCATTGCAAATGTTGCAATGTGCATGAGAAGCGGAGGGGCCGCGCGCGGCCTGGCGGCGCGGGCCCCACATGGGCACGTGCAACCCAGGCGGAGGCAAAGTCCGATTCAGGTGCCAATTAAGTTACTTACTCAAATAGAACCCCTATTGATTTGCTAGTTGATAAGTTAAATATCCAGCCCACTCAATGCTACGGATAAGGGCCTCCAAAAAAACTTCTTTTCGTTCTATGAAATTTAAGGTGTATGAAGTCTCATAGTAAACTCTTGCAGCGGAACATTAGGGGCGTGTTGGTTTTTTTGTGCGAGCGCGGGCGTGGATTACTGATGCGAGCGCGAGAAACTGCAGTGGGCGCCTCGACACGGGCCTCGGGCTGGACGTCCGAGCGCTAAACAAAACCGTATGCCTCATGCACCGGGCTGAAAAAAGTGAAAAGGACTTCGTTTTTGCGGAGTTTGAGTTACTACACAGTTCAAAAACTAGAAACATCTCTGTTATTGGCTCCAAATTCAGCAAGCTCGAAAGGAAATATCCTCTCTCTTTTTCTCCAATGCTTATAGAAGCTCAAGTATGAAATTTAGTTAAGATTTTTGCTCCTTAACTGTTTATCCTGTATTTATCCACATCTATCACTTCTAGTGAAGAAGGTAAATGACGCCGCCCTTGTTCTCTGATATTCAACGATACCAGGTGCATATGTCATATATCCTTTGATGTACATAACAATTGTTGTTTCAAATTTAAGATTGATTTGCTTCTTCCAAGTATAATATGACAGATTATATTCTTGGTCTACGCTGTGATCATTCTTTGTGAAACAACTAAAATACTATTTGAGCTGTCAATGGACTCTCGAACCACACAGTGTTAACCTTGCTTACAATAAGAGCAAAGAGACTGAAAGTGGTGCAAATATAGCATGTTACGGAGCCCAAAACCAACCGGAGGATCGCCCGGACCTCTTTTCAGATACATCATCAGTGGAGCTCCTTTTCCCGTCCTGGGTACTGAGGGAGGGGAGGGTCAACCTCCACTCCACCCACCAACGGCCGTCTTGTGCCGCAGCTCGATCAACAGGTCATTATGAAACACGACAAGCTTTCTTTGTAAACTTCGCGTCGCGTCTGTGATCGAACTCATATCCTTTCACTTTCCTTTCAAATAAAAAAAAGCAGCGAAAAGCTGAGTGCAAGTTTTTTTTAATACTAAATCAACCCCAGGACATCAGGGGGAGCACCAGATATTTTGTATGCCGGCCCGTCGGCCCGATAGTGACACTAGCGACTAGCGCGTATGATCCTAGCTACTCTATGCAGTAGTACTCCAGATAGGATCCGCGTAAGATAGGCTCCCTCCAATTCACCTACGTATGGCCTCGTCAGGGAATCGAGGGATGCCAATAATAATGCACTCGCTATAGTACTCCTACTTATTACGCCGAGCAGTATTGCCGTCCCGTCGCGATTCAGATAACGAACAGTATTGCCCTGTTCGCATGGCATATAAGCCATATTTTTTTAAGTCAATAAATAGTACTTTTCTGTTACAATAAATTAGTCAGATCAGCCAGCAGTACTTTCAGATATGTCTTATTAGCAAAGCCAACAGAGGACAGACAGTGGCAGTGGGTGCTCTGCCCTCTCCTCTGCTGTCTACGCCAATCTCTACCACCATCATTGCCTTCTCCACTCAACAACAACAGGGGCGTACTGCCACGGACGCGGACGCCTCACATGCGGAGCACACGCCGCCCGGCCGGCCGCTGCCTCGATTCCGGGCCGAGCAGCCATCCATCTCGACAACAAACCGGTCGAGGTCCAGCCGGTGGTCCACGCACGTACGTAAAAGCCATTGCTAGTAGTGTACTATAAAACATTTCTGGGCCCTCTTTCCACTCTTGTTTAATTTCTTTTTTTTCATTTTCTAGTACTGTACTATAAACAAGGTAATAAATAGCGTATAACGGGTTGGTAGCGGATTGTGGATAGCGGGCGATATTGCGGACGATTAGTTCCAATAGCGGCACCCGATAGTCCCATATAATTTTAAGTACATATATCATGAATAATAAGTACAAATAATTTTAAGTGCATATATCATGAATAATTTTAAGTTACATAGCCGATGCGTGTGTATTTGAATTTGGGGTGTGAGTCATAGTGGGTTGCACTAATTAGGGTTATTTGCTTCCATGCTATTGCGGCCTGCTACCCGCAATATCGGCCCGCTATTCAGAATTGCGGCCTCAAAGTTCCAGGATGCAAAGTTCAGAGCGCTACCTCATAGCGGTAGCGGCAATGTTGCGGGTGAAATTGCGTCCGCTGCCGCCACAATTTATTACCTTGACTATAAAACATTCTTTTTCTAGTAGTGTGTGTGTGAAGTGGAAACAGCGATACTCCAGTCAGGTTCTCCAGGGGCTCGCGCTCGATCAGGGCAGACTGGCAGAGCCGCCCGGCCCCTGATTTGAGCAGAAAGCTTGGTGCATGTGCGCCGATCGACCACGAGCTAGGCCCTGGGGATTGCTGATTGTGAGTTGCCGGAATTGGTGGGGTTGGCCTCATCCAGTCCATACTCCTGTATCCATGTTCATACTATAACGTGCTTGTTAGTATAGTAGTAGTTAAATACCCTTATTAAAGACGATTGATACTAAACGTGCATATGTATATCACTATATGTAACTAAATGTGCATATAGGGACGGATGGATGGCCGACAGAAGCCCCTCGATCGACCGGGAACATGGACATGGTGGCTACCAGAAGACTTCTTGTCAAGTTTGAACATGGGCATGGTAAATCTATAGCAATCAATAAGATTAACATTTTAAAAAACAAAATTGAGATCAATAACATTATAAGATATAGGCTGCGACAAGTGCCACCAGAATCTAACCTATAGTTTTAATTAAATGCATATTGAAAATACATAGAGGTGTCATGTCAAAAAAATCTGATAGATATGAAAAACATAAACATCAATTAATTGATAAGTCTATTGTGTTCGGAAATAAATAAAAGAAAAAAAACGTGTAATTGGATATAAGTAATTTTTATTAGTTAGAAATATTAAGATTAACTATTGTCTTTATCTTTTAAGATTAAGATTCTATGCTCGGCGGTGCATCATACCATGGATTGATGGATTAGTGTACTTGTAACCGGTGTACTTGGCAAGGCGTATATGGCGGCTCCCAAGTCCCAATTGAGGTTAGGTCTCTCACTTGCACGCATGTGGGATGTCCCGCGTACAATAATAACACTATAGTGGTATAGCCGTATAGTAGGATCCAAGTGAGCACCTACTATACGTTGCCACATTGGGTACCAATTTGGGACGGGCCTATGTACACTGCTCAACTGATACGCACACTGTTGCCGCTGCCGTACAATCTTGGATTCAAAGCGTCGGCCGTGCCGTGCATAAGGAATTTTTTTTTAATTTTAACAATTTTTCGAAACTAATTTTAAATCTAACACTCTCGGTTTTTTTTAAACTAACACTTTTTGCCGCGCCTATTTCCTTGGCACGGCCAAATGCCTGTACCGTGTCATGCATGGTGGGGCGGCATGGAGCTGACGTGGTGGCGACCAGAAGCGCTGACCGCTGACGGGGTAGGGCTCTGCCGCGCCACCGATCTTGGCGCGCCAGTGCCGCGCCCTGATCCATGGCGCGGCAGAGCCGGGTATATCCTCCACCGCGGCCAGTCCCGCTGCCCGAGCAGCAAAGCGGCCTAGGCGTCGCTCCCGCTCCCGCCCGTCGCCAAGCACGCCGGCGGCCACGCCACGAACGGCGGTTGCCCGGCCCTCCATTGCCGCCTCCCTCCCTTCCCTTCCATTCCCCGGCCAACTCCCTCCCTCCTCGTCCTAGTCCAAGGTAATGACACACATTTTATTTTCGTTTGAATGATGGATAGGATATTATGTTTAGTAGGAAAATTATGTTTCGAACTATGGTGAACATATTAGTTTGATTTTGTCAATGTTAAGGTTAATTATTTAGTTAGAAGTATATTTGCCATGTATATTTTTGTTGCTATACTTGTTGTTTATAATATTTTAGTTGCATCGCAAATGATTACATTTTACATTAATTTGCGTTATTTTGATTGATTTTTAATTTGAACCGTTTTATTAGATGGAAGACATGTTTCGGGAGCAGTTATGGCGAAAACGGGGTCGTCCTAGAGAAATGTACCCCGACGAGTCTAGCAAAGATGCCCCCGTCCCTCCTGAACTCCCTGTCCCTAATTGTGACTGTGGTCATCCGGCCGACGTGTTTCAATCGAGACATCCGGACATAGCGGCTCGTTGCTTCTACACGTGCAGTCGTTTTAATGTAAGTAATTATTTGCACTCTTTTTCTTCTTCATTTTTATTACTAGATTACTAATATTTTTATAAATTTTTTGTTGTGTAGGACCATGAGAGGTGCCTTTTCTTTCAGTGGATCAACGGTGCAGACAAGTTTGACCCCAGGTACCTCCTTTTCGACGATTGGAGCGGATGACATCCACGAGAGCACTTCGAGCGGTGGGTTCCACCTCCCCCTAACCCCCCTCCAATGATGGCTAAGGAGAAGCACTTAGCCGCAGTTAGACGACTCGAGGAACCTCCTCTGTGCCATTGCGGAGACCGGCTCGTGATAAACCCTAACAATACCTTGGAGTTTGTGTGTCCAAACAAGCATGAAGTAAGTGCAAAGTGTATGTGTTGAAATATTGAGCTATATGTGTCATGTACTAATGTCACGTTATTTAGGTGTATTCAATGGCGAAGTGTTGTTTCAAGGAGTGGTTGTATGGTCCTAAGAACAAATGGCCCGAAGAACCTCCAAAAGCAAAACAAAAGAAGAAAGAAAGGTTAATTTACAAAGCACCACCAGTCAAGTGCGAATGTGGTGTTAATTCTAACTATGGCCTTAGTCCCTTCGGAGCTTAGAATGTGCCATTATTGCGGCCATATGGTTGAGTATGAAAAGGATCATTTTTTTGGTAAACATGAAATCGTATTTTGTTTCTTTTGCTCAGACATATATGATATAATATTTATTTTCAACAGATCACTAGGAAATGCAGGTGGGAACGTTACGATGGTCAAGCTAAGTTCTTGGATAAACTGAAGAAGAGGCACCTAATTGCAAGGAAGAGGGGATATGGACCTGACTACGTCAACCTATTCGTTAAACATCACAAAGAAAAGATGCGTGAGTTTGCTAGACAGCGCGGTATTTGTAACCCGATCGATGTTGGCTTAACAAATGGAGATTGGAGAGGCGGATGACGTTAGAGGAGGAGAGGGCAAAGAAGGAGGCAAGGGAGGAGACAAGAGTACAGATGCAGGTCTTGAACGAGCATGTTGCTGCATTATGTGCCAGTAAGTGCTTGAACGCCTTTTTTCGTTGTCTGATTTTAAATGTAATATAATCACGTTGCTAACTGATTACATTTTATACATGAAGGGATTGGATGCAGCGAGGAACATGCTGCAGAGGTGGCTCATGCAAGGTACGAGGAAAAGAAGTTAGATGAGCATAGAAAGCGAGCTGGTCGCACCGTTGAATCACCGATTGTGTTGTCTGATGAGGGGGACGATGATGAGGACGACAGTGCCAGACTTAGTGAGCTAATTGCTCTAGCAGAGGCGGGCTTGCAGGCGGAGGAGGATGAGGACGACACTGGCAGACTGAGCGAGCTCATCGCCCTAGCAGAGATGGGCTTGCAGGTGCAGGAGGATGAGGACGACACTGGCAGACTGAGCGAGCTCATCGCTCTAGCAGAGGTGGGCTTACAGGCGGAGGAGGATGACGACGTATTCTTCACTCAGGCCGCAGCGGCTGTAGATGAAGCGGAGGCCGCTTACTACAGGCGACAGGCAGGTCAGAGCAACGCAGGTGAGCATAGCCACAGCAACAGGGTTGTGGTTGAGGATTGGTACTCGGACGATGAGTTGCTTACTCAGTATGTTTCTGACTGAGGGTTTTTTGTTGCAACGTTAGTTAGTTCCATGCTTTATTAATGATCAATGTAGCCATGTAGTAGAAATTCTATTGTGTTGTCTTATATTCCATTTGAACTACTGATGTATTGTACCCATGTATCATGTACTCGGATTACCCATGATCGATCTTAAGTGATCACATCTGTTTATATCATGCGTTCATAATTTCTAAAATGAACGTAATCATTTGTCGCGTCATAGCCCAGGTTCTGGTGCCCCATAGGCATGGTTCTGCTGTGCCAGAGCCCACGGCGCGTCTGTGCCGCGCCATAGTACACGGCACGTCAGTGCGCGGACGGACAACGGCCAGCTACAATTGAGTTGTTGTCGGTGCTGTACAAAACTATAAGTGCTGTACAAAATGAACATGAAGCAAATAAATGGACGATAAGTTGCCATACAATATTTTCATTGGTTTATGAGTCTACAAGTTTTCGACGATAATATTCGTTCGACATAAGTGCAACGTAATGAACTAAGTCCCACGACGTAATGAACCTCGTCGTCCGGTACAAGAAGGGGGTTATCGTACTCCACATCAAGAAGGGGGATCCGCTGGTGCGGCGTGAGAGGGGCCATCCTGTTACAAAATGATAAACAAAGGGTTAGAGTATTCAAATTAACAATTTTTAGATTAACATTATGTAGCATTGCAAAATTTGAACTATTTGTTATGGAATACGAACACAATATGAAATCACCTTGTGCCTTCTATGCCTGCTAACCTTGTGGCCAGATTGTTTGCAAACGGAGCAAAGATTCCTGCCACGGGTCGCGTTGAAGTCTCCCCCGCCATACATGTCTTCGTCGTACCCTTTCATAGCATCCATGTCCCCCTTCAGTCGCTTCTTCTTCCTCCTACCCTTCCCTACCTTCATTAGATCCGGATGCGGCACGTAGTCATAACCATTATAAGGTGGCCACTGTGTTGGGTCAAGGTATGGCTCGAAGCTCTTCTCCCAAATACTAACGGTGTTCGAACGGAGATAAATGGGTGACATATATGGCAGATCCTCATAGTTGTACCCACGAACCCTGCAGGCCGTGATCATATGAGAGCAAGGGGCATGCATGATCTGAGGGACGTTGCAACTGCACTCTACCTTTTCAAGATCAACTCGATAGTTTCGTCCACCATAACGTTCGCCGCCTAGGCTTGTGCCACCCTTGCCCCGTACACTAAAGATATGGCGGCGGGGTCCATATGGCTCAGCGGTGAGCTGCTTGGCCAATTCCTCGGCCTCCTTCAAATGTTCAGCTCCGGCCTTTCCAAAATGCCCCTGCTCAGCTATATTCTTCTGCGCAAGCTCCCACCTCTTCATAAAATATTCGTTGCACTTATGAAATGAGAACTCAACAATTCCAAACACAGGCAATGATCGAACTCCGGTGAATACACGGTTGAAGGACTCTAAGGAGTTAGTGGTCATGATGCCATACCTGAAACCCCCTCGTCATATGCTAACGCCCACTGAACCTTCTGTTCCATCTGCGCCTCTAACCAGGCATTTCCCGCTGCATTTACTATCTTGTCTAGTTCTCTCTTTGTCTCCTTAAACTGGTGCTCTGTACACAACATAGAGCCTTTACCTTGTCACATACCTCCTGCTTCCACTGATGCCGCCAGAAATTATCGGCAAAGTGTCTCATGCACCATCTATGTACTAGAGGCGGGAACCCATCTATATGCTCAGCTGCAGCATTAAGAAGCCCTGTGTGACGGTCGGAGATCAAACATATAGTGCGAGTTGGGCCAAGCACTTGCACACGAAGAAGCCGCATGAACCATGACCACGATTCATTGTTCTCTCCCTCTGCCAAAGCAAATGCGACGGGTACTATCTGGTCCTCAGGATCAACAGCAACAGCCATCATCAAGGTGCCCCTGTACTTTCCTGTCAGGAAAGTGCCATCAACAAGTACGACTGGCCGACAAAACTGGAATGCATGTTCAGTTGGTACTAGTAATGGCATAGTATGTACCGGTACTGCCATGGCATCAGCCGTTGTTGGCATAGCATCTGTACCTCCTTGGTCATCATTAGAATCGTCTAAATCACTGCTAACCACATCACCAATCCTGTCCTCCTCCTCCTGCTCCTCCTCTTCCCGTTCGAACTCATTCACATCGAAGTCACTGCTTATACAGCCTACTGTAGTTGAATGAAACTGCTTCTGCGTCAACTGACCGTCCAAATTCATGTTATCCTGAGTTGCTTCTCCTTCGACCCCTAATTCTTTTTCTTTGCCTCCAAATCTATCAATGGACGGCCCGTCCTAAACACCATGCATCCTCTACCCATTCTCCACCACCACCTCTGCATGGGCACATTGGATCCTTGGAGAACCCTAGTGTAGCGAGACCAGTGAGCAGGGTCGTGCAAGGGCATGATGACATAGTGTGCCCTAGTCTTCCCAGTATCAAACCTACCCTTTAGTGTGAAATCACCGCCAAACTTTATATTCAAACGGACACAAAGGTCGTTGAAGCTAGGAGGTTCATCAAACCATTCTAATTCTTCTTCCATATCCTCAAATATACCATCATCTCTCCTAACACTTCCTCCGTACAAAACTCTAACACAACAATCCATCTGCAAAAGCATTTCAAGAAACTTCATTAAGTCGTCGAAATCATCGTACGTAATGTTCATACTAACATTAATATATTTTCTAACTATAACTATACTAACTAATCAAATATTAACATTTATACAAGGCATACTATAGTTGTACTAACTAAACTACATATACTAACTTATTATATTTCGTATACTAACTAAACTAACTAACTTTACTAACTATATTTTAATAATTTTACTAACTTTATTAACTGTGCTAACTATATTAGTGGAGTACCTCGTTGCAGCGCGTAAGACCGGGCCGAGAGGCGTGAGCGCAGGGCAGCCGCCATGCGTGACCGGAGGGGGAGGCGCGTCAGCGCGCACCCGGCTGCCTGGCTGGCGTGGCTGGGCGGACGCGGCTGGCTTGCGGGCTTGGCCGTGCTGGCAGGCGTGGGCGGACGTGGCCGCGGCGGGCAGGCTGGTAGGCGCGGGCGAAGGCGGGCGCGGCGGGCAGGCTGCCTTGCTGCGCTGCTCGGAGAACGGCGACTGCTCGGTCACGCGGGCCGCGACGGAGGATATACCCGGCTCTGCCGCGCCATGGATCAGGGCGCGGCACTGCCGTGCCAAGATCGGTGGCGCGGTAGAGCCTTGCCCCGTCAGCTGTCAGCGCTTCTGGTCGCCGCCATGTCAGCTCCCTGCCGCGCCACCATGCATGGCGCGGCACAGGCATTTGGCCACGCCAGGAAAATAGGCGCGCCCAAAAGTGTTAGTTTTTTTTAAAAAAAACCGAGAGTGTTAGATTTAAAATTAGTTTCGAAAAAGTGTTAAAATTAAAAAAAAATTCTGCATAAGCAAGCAAGTGTAGGTACAGGAATAGGATGATGCGGCAACATAGTGTACGTACGTGTGGGGTATCTGTGCTGTAGCGCTGTACAAATTCATAGGTCGTTCGTTTTTTCTAAAAAAAAATATAGTAAAAAATATGTACTACTCTCTATTCTCGTCCGCTTCGCTGAAAAAATAAGTTGAAATACTATTCCGACTAATTTGTTGTGAGAGAAAAATACTATTTCGGCTGAAACACGTTACATGTACCCTCAGAGTACCAGCAGGTCCTTGTTACGAATCTAGCTAGCTAGCTAGCGTGTGAAATCAAAACAAAGCCGGGCGTTTTGTTGTGGTTCTGGGATTGAATTATTACGCGTGGTTTGAATGAAAAAGCTAGCTAATGAAGGTGGCGAAGGAATCCCGTACAGTGAGAGCTGCCGAATTAGGGACGCAAACATCCGCATAAAACGAAAAGGGTGATGGCGGCACTAACATGGCGCGCATGTGCTTTGCGGCGACATCCCACACCGAATGAGAGGGTATATACGGTCCCGGCCGGCGATCGATTTCAATAACAATCGCGGTGCCGACACTGTCAATCTCATGACGGAACGGATCGAAACACAGAGAATTACTGCCGCGGCGCCGTCATTTTCTAGGCTTCTTCTGGATGCATATCGTCAGTCGTCACCCTGCTGTTTTCAGTTTCACTGCAAGCACACGCGTGCCGCCTCCGGTAGGAGTAGTACTATCGTTGGGCCAATGCAAAGATCGATCGATGGAACACGTCGTAACTGCTTCAACTGCTCACCACCACATCTGGGAATTCGAACAAGTACAGAGACAGCTGCGTGCAAGGCCGTGCAGCCGATCCGGGAAGCTTCCGTTGCCAGATTTAGGGCTGGTTTAAATCTTGGAGGTAAAGTTTGTGAGCGTCATATCGAGTATTACATGAGATGTCGTATAGAGTGTTTGGATACTAATAAAAAAATAAATTATATAATCTGTCAGTAACACGTGAGACGAATTTATTAAGCCTAATTAATTCATCATTAGCATATATGTACTGTAGCACCATATTGTCAAATCATGGACTGATTAGGCTTAAAAGATCCGTTTCGAAAATTAATCGCAAATTGTGTAACTAATTATTTTTTAGTCTATATCTAATATTTTATGTATATATCAAACATTCAACAAAATATGGAGTAAACTTTGAAAGGAAGAACGAAACAAGACCTCAGCAAAGATCACGCACGCATCTCGCTCAGTCACCAACCGGTTGGTTGGAGGAGGAACGGGGGCTGTAGCAACTATAGTAGACTAGCTAGAGCGATTGTGCTGCACGAGGGCTGGGCTACTGGGACCAGCTTTGCCTCTAGGAGCAGTAGTGCTCTACAGGCGCCTGCGGCATTGCAGCTTGGCGCTTTGCCGAGGCGGGGCACTGGGGCAGGCACCGCACCGGGACCGGCAGGCGGCAGGTGAGTGTGAGCGAGAGGTCAGAGATCTGCCGCGCCAGTACCGCGGCTTGCACCGCACCGGCCGATCTTGTTCCGTCCCCTCACATTAATAAACTCCCATCAACGCCCAGTGGCGTCACGTTGCGTTCCTCATTTACTCCTCCTACCACACTTGCCAACTCCGCCTTCTGAGCGGGAACACAGTCACACACACAAACAGAGTCTACTTTGTGTACCACCTCTTCTCGCTCCTCTTCCCTATATATACACTTTCGTGGACTACACACTCTCCAGGAGCTTCAGCAGCCCAGGTGTGTGTCCTCCACTAGCTCGATCAGCAGCCACTGGCCGGTAGCTAGCTATCAGAGCCCCCCGGCCCGAAGCTGAAGCTAGCTAGCAATGGCTGCGGCGACTCCTCCTGGTCGTCGTCCTAGCAGCAGCTGCTGCTGCATTTCACGGCGCGCTGACACTGCTGTGGTGCCGGCCTTGCTGCTGCTGGCGGCGATGGCTGCGTCCTCCGGCGACGCGCAGCCTTCGCCGGGGTACTACCCGAGCTCGAGGTTCAGGCCGGTGCCGTTCAACCGCGCCTACACCAACAAGTGGGGCCCGCAGCACCAGACGCTCTCCGGCGACCATTCCTCGCTCACCATCTGGCTCGACAGGACCTGCGGTATGTTACGTAATTATTATTTTATTATTATACTGAATTACTCTGATACGGAGTAGGCGATATCTACAAAAGAAAGAAAGCAAAATTCTTGCTTTTGTTTTGCTACAAGTGTCCCGATGTGGCTGTGGCCGTGCCCAAGCCCAACTGCCCATGCATGTGATCGATGTGCCCCGTTTTTCACGTATTCGGACCTTGCATTGTTTGTTGGTCTCGCTGCTGACAAAGACATCACTGCTCCCGTGCATTGTGATAAGAGAGCACTGCGCACTGGTCTTTTTCAACTGTTTCCCACTAGCTCCCAATACATCTCTACGTTTTGGATAGTGGAATATAAGTTCCGCTAGCAGTAAACGACTCATCACAACAATAATCATGCATGGTACCTACTGCTGGCTACTGATTTGATCGTGTTCGCCAATAATGCGTGCGTGCAGGGAGTGGTTTCAAGTCGAAGCACGCGTACTGGAACGGCTACTTCTCCACTCGCATCAAGCTCCCCGCCGGCTACACCGCCGGCACCAACACCGCCTTCTACGTAAGCAATCATGCAGCTGACCTCTCACTTGCATTGCGGCATTGGGGCTAACACATGATGCATATCTCGCAGCTGTCCAACAACGAGGCGCACCCTGGTTTCCACGACGAGATCGACATGGAGTTCCTGGGCACGATCCCGGCGAGCCCTACACGCTGCAGACGAACGTGTACGTCCGCGGCAGCGGCGACGGCCGCATCGTGGGGCGGGAGATGCGGTTCCACCTGTGGTTCGACCCCACGGCGGCGTACCACACGTACGCCATCATGTGGAACCCCGACGCCATCACCTTCTTCGTGGACGACGTCCCCGTCCGCCGCTACGAGCGCCGCGCCGAGCTCACGTTCCCCGACCGCCCCATGTGGGTGTACGGCTCCATCTGGGACGCCTCCGACTGGGCCACCGACGACGGCCGCCACCGCGCCGACTACCGCTACCAGCCCTTCGTCGCGCGCCTCGACCGCTTCGTCGTGGCCGGGTGCTCCGTGAACGCGCCGCCGGCGTGCAGGCCCGTGCCGGCGTCGCCTGCCGGGGCTGGGCTCACGGCGCAGCAGTACGCGGCCATGCGGTGGGCGCAGCGGGAGCACATGGTTTACTACTACTGCAACGACTTCCGCAGGGACCACTCGCTCACGCCCGAGTGCTAGCTTAGCTAGCCCGGTTGCTGTTGCTGCGTGCCGCCGGTCGCTTGATTGTTGCTTTGTGTTTTGTTTCTTTGCTAGTACTACAGTGGTAGTGCTATGGTAAGGTGTGTGGCTGCCCTACCACCGCCGCGGCTCACTGCTTGTGATGAGGCGCCCGCGGAGCCCGGTGGTTGAGGCGTTGGTCGTTGGCGTATCGCCGACAAGGTGGTGTGTCGCCGTTCGTTTCTTCCCGTTGTTGCTGCTTTCCATTTGGTCTCGCGTGCATGCATCACATGCGATGCGATGCGAGGCGCCCCAAAGGGGCAAGCGTCCACTATGTACACCACATATATTATATATATATATTTAATACATGTCTCCTGTCGGTGAGGTTATACTATGTGATTGTTGTAATGCAATTTTTACCTTACAATCGACTTGTTGTTGCTGTTGCTGGGGTCGGTGGTGGTTTTTTTTAGAAACAGAGTACAGACACTTTACATTGCTGGAGCTGTTGATTTTTTCAGGCTAGACTGCTGTCAACATCGCCGTGGGACCAGGGAAAAAACACAACAAGGCTGCGTTTACGTGCAGACATTGACCATAGCAGTAGCAGTGTCCAGTGGGCCGGGCATGCCGCTTGCCGCATGGCGAACGCCGGTGCGGCAGTGCCACTAACTGCAGGTCACTCGGGTAGATGCAGGGCCTCAAGGGCTGCTATGATACAACCATGACATCAGAAGAGAAGACGGCGTTTTGAGAATCACAAGCAAGGTTTTTAATTTCAGTATCGCCAAAATTTCGGCCACCACCGAAATTACCAAATTTCACAAAATTCGGCCAAAATTTCGCCGAATTTTTTTTTTAGAGATAAGCACATGAAGTATGCTTTTTCTAAATTTTTTTTGGATCTAAACAAATATTAGTATGATTTATGACTACATAACTATTAAATAGAAGAATATGCAATATAAACAATAGAAAAATATAAGATTAGAGTTATATAGCACATGTATTAGTGTATTAAAAAATTTCGGAGTTTTCTTTCGGCCACCACCGAAATTACCGAATTTCGTGAAATTCGGCCGAAATTTCGCCGAAATTTTGAACCCTGATCACAAGAGAAGACAACTAAATACAGAAGAGTGACGACTGTACTTGAGCTCATTGGGCTGAATAGGAGAATAGATTTCAGTGGGCTCTTACATCTCGGCTTTCATCGGGCCGTTACACTTTTATCCCTAAACCGGTTAACCCACATAAAAGCCCAGTCTACTACTAGATTGGATGCGCTATGCGTGTTTCACTGGGCCTGAACTGGACCTATACCTTTTCCATCTCAAGTGATTTGGGCTGAGAACCTTTTCCAAAATATAATTTGGAACGAAGGGGTAATATGTAAATCAATTGCTCCACCTCAGAATCCAAATTGTTCGGTTGTTCCATGCAATGTAGATCCACATTTTACACCTCTCCATCTTCTTGGGCACTTGCTTCTTCAAGAAATGACATTATTTATTGACAAAATACAACTAAAAACTTCCGTGCATGTTTTATTCAGGGGATTGTATTGGCTATGGTTCTAGACACCGTTGCAACGACTTGAGGATCACCAAGAACTGCATATTTGGCTTGCCAAAAACTCACTATGACATAATCCCTCATCACAGACGGGCCTCAACTTCGTCATAAACAGCCATGTCAAGCGTCTGTGCTGATGTGTCTATGATTTGATCACATCATAGACGATGCTACAACTCGCAATGATTATTGGAGCATTAACGACGCTAGCAATAATTATTGGAGCAGGAACAGTCACATCATTCCCTCCCCGCTAGAAGCAAAGTTGTCCTCGTCTTTGGAGGAATTTGAGCGAGCCCATTCTCTCTCTTTTTTTTTCACTAGAGGAAAAACCACTCGGCCTGCTGCGGCTGACCATCAGGCCCAACAGACGGCTCTCCCGCGTGCGCGTGCTGACGGGGTCCATGTGGCCAGGGTATGCAGGTGCTGCTGTGCTCGTGGGCCGTAGGCCGTGGGCCACGCGTTGGCGTGCTGTCGACTACAAGGTGTGGAGTCGTGAGGGGATAAGGGCTGCTGTACCCGTACGTGGACCATACTAGCATAGTATGCAGGGTGGTGACTGGTGACCTAGCGACGTTTCTGATCCGAATTCTCAGAACAAGGAGAGAGATACATACTCCTAGTCCTAGGTTGCAGCCGTCAGCCGTGGAAAAAAGAAGCTGCATATTGGAGGCATCGGCTTGGCCGACGTGCGGCCAGGGCAGCAGCATGCAGAGCGCTGGACTGGGTCGGACCAATTGTGCTGTCCATCTGTGAGAGGCCGCCGGTGTGGAGAGAGGCCGAGAGGGTGAGAGAAAACGAGTCCATGGCAAGGTCTCCATTATATAGGAGGACTGGAGGAGTACAATGGCAGCATCGCACACGTAAACCTCACCTCAGTACGCAGTCCATGGCTGAAGCAGCAGCCATGCGAGCTGTGCTCGATCGAGGCGCCCGGCGTTAAGGGCCAGGAGGTGCTCCGCCTCCTGTGCGACGACGCTACTAACGAGAAGGACGCCGTCACTGGTCTTATCCGCCGCATTGTAACGGCCGCAGATCCTCCGGTGACGAGCGCGTTCAGCGTGCTAAACCTCAGCAAGGTGGTCGAGCTGTTCGCGGCGTGGCGGCGTGGGCTCAAGGGTGTGCCGCCGTACTACGCCGTCAAGTGCAACCCCAACCCGGCGCTGCTCGGGGCCCTGGCCGCTCTCGGCGCGGGCTTCGACTGCGCCAGCCCCGCCGAGATGGACGCCGTGCTCGCGCTAGGCGTCGCCGCCGACCGCGTCGTCTACGCGAACCCATGCAAGCCCGAGTCGCACATCCAGCACGCCGCGAGCGTCGGCGTTGACATCACCACCTTCGACTCGGTGGAGGTCGACAAGCTGACGCGCTTCCACCCGAGGTGCAGGCTTCTGCTCCGGCTCAAGGTCCCCGACGTCGGAGACGCCCTGCTTGACCTGGGCACCAAGTACGGCGCGCGGCAGGAGGAGGTGGCGCGGCTCCTGCGCGCCGCGCAGAGCGCGGGCCTGGCGGTCTCGGGCGTCGCGTTCCACGTCGGGAGCGCCGTGTCCCGCGTGGGCGTCTATGACGTGGCCGTGGAGGCGGCCCACGCGGTGTTCGACGCCGCCGCGGCCCGCGGCATGCCACCCATGCGCGTCCTGGACATCGGCGGGGGGTTCATGGCCGGCACCGCCTCCACGTTCCAGGACGCATGCGACGTGATAAACTCTGCGCTGACGCGCTGTTAGCACCAGGAACACGTTCAAACGCTGTATGTGTGGATGGATCAAGAATCAAATCGCAAGAACACGAAGAACACAGAGAATGTTCAGGCAACCGCCACCATGGCGACAGAGTGACAGCGCCCTTTTAAACTTTCAAGTTCTCACAACACGATATGCCTAACCGGCTTACAAGACGTGATACCCACACATTGATGTCTCCACTCCTAATACATGGAGCTAACTCAGCAATTTTACACAAAGACACCTGCTAAAATAAAGATACGAAATGCTGAAAAACACATTCTTTAGAAAACCGCCAAGTCGTGGACTCGGTCACCGCCTCAGCTCCTCCCACTGCGCGTCCAAGTTTCAAACTGAAACTTTCCCGCTCCCAGCTCACCTCCTGGCTCTGAACTCCTCTGAATGCATCAACAGCGATACATCTTATCAGGCTTACACCAACAGGCTCCCCCCTAAGCCTGACAAGCGCCGAGGTCTCTCACCCCAAGCAAGTGTCTCATTACTGTCAACTTAGCCATTGGCAGTGCTTTGGTCAGAGCATTAGCCTTCTGCTCATTTGTGCTCACTCTCTTCACAATGATCTCACCTCTCTCTATGCACTCTCTTATAAAATGATATTTGATCTCTATATGCTTGCTTCTTCCATGAAACACTGCATTTTTCATGAGTGCAATAGCTGAGTTGTTATCAACAAAGAGTGTCACTCTTCTTTGCTTCTTACTTGAGTACTTCACTAAACAAGTTTCTCAACCCTAACGCTTTCTTTGTCTTTCACTGCTGCGATGGTCGCCTTGAACTCTGATTCACATGATGACAAGGAAACTGTCTTTTGCTTGAATGAGTTCCAGGTGATCAGATTTTCTTCGAGGTAGAAAGCCATTCCACCTGTGCTTCTCCTCTGAACAACATCAGATCCATGGTCACTGTCAGTATAGCCCACCAACTCACCTGCATTCCCACCTTGGACATAAACCAGTCCAAATTCCAGTGTTCCATGCAGATACCTCAGTATCTGTTTGACTGTCTTGACATGCATCACTGTGGGGTTCTCCATGAACCTACTAGCAACTCCAACTGAATATGAAAGATCTGGCCTTGTGTGTAACAAGTATCTGAGACAGCCAATCATCTTTCTATACTCAGTTGAGTCCACAGGCACTCCACCTTTATCAGCATCAAGTTTGTTCCCTGGTTCCATGGGTATTTTGGTAGAGTTGCAATCCTTCATACCAAATTGCCCAAGCACTTTCTTGGCATAACATGACTGCTTCACAGTGATAAAGTCATCCCTCTGATCAACCTCTATCCCCAAGTAGTAAGACAGTAAACCCAAATCTGTCATCTCAAACTCAATCATCATTTCAGTTTTGAACAACTTGACCTTGGCTAGATTTCCTCCAGTAACTATCAAGTCATCCACATAAACACCCATGATGACTGCATCAGTTCTTGCTCCTCTGATGTACACAGCCTGCTCACTCAAACATCTGCTGAAACCAAGCTTCTTGAGGCTTTTGTCCAACTTGACATTCCAAGCCCTAGGAGCTTGTTTCAATCCATAAAGAGCCTTGCTCAACTTGAACACATTCTGCTCTTTACCTTTCACAGCATAACCTTCTAGTTGAGTGACATAAACCTCCTCTTCTAACTCACCATGAAGGAAAGCAGACTTGACATCTAGATGGTGAACTTTCCAACCCAGATTAGCTGCTAATGCTAGGATGAATCTCACAGTGTCCAGCCTAGCCACAGGAGCAAACACCTCCTCAAAATCAACTCCTTGCTTCTGCACATATCCCTTAGCAACTAATCTTGCCTTATGCTTCACCACCTCTCCATCAGAGTTCCTTTTTAGCTTGTATACCCATTTAAGGCCAATGGGCTTCTTGCCAACTAGTAGCTTAACCAGCTCCCAGGTTTTGTTCTTTTCAATGGATTCCATCTCCATGTCCATAGCCACTATCCACTCCTGATGACCTACTGCCTCTCTGAAACAGGTAGGCTCCCCAGTCTCAACTAGCAATGCTTGCACATCTGCATCCTCTAGTTCATCTTCTGAATCAACAAGCTCAATTTCAACAGTTTCACTATAGACATCATTCAGATTTCTGTATCTAATAGGTCCACTGCTACTCCCTGAGCTTGGTGTGGATCCACCCTCAATTTAGGCACTGTTTTGTGGTGTTAATGGTTCTACACCTGCAGGTTCAGATTGATCTGTCTGAATTGAGCCTGAAACAGGTGACTGTAACATATCTGGCAATGCACCAGAATTGCTACTGATGTCATCTGCTTCCCTGCTGGTTGAACTCTCCCCTACCTGCTGATCAACAACAATGTTCTCACTGTCACCCACAGAAAAATTCTCTGAATCAGCTTCAGTTTCCACCACAAACTCAACTAAATTTTCAGCTCCTACTGATCCCTAGTTCCACACAACAGATTCTTCAAAGACAATATCTCTGCTCACTATGATCTTGTTTGTGTTAGGATCAAACAACCTATGAGCTTTGCTGCCTTCCTCAACTCCAAAATAGACTAGGGGTCTACTTCTGTCATCAAGTTTCTTCAAATGTGGTGCATTTATTTCTGGCATGTGCAAAGGTAAACCAAAAATCTTCAGATGCCCCAGAGATGGTTTCCTCCCTGTCCAAGACTCATGAGGAGTGACATCTCCCAACACCTTGGTAGGCAGCCTATTCAACAAATACATAGCATGCCTAACAGCCTCCCCCCAAAATCTTCCAGGAATTTTCATGCTTTTCAACAATGATCTGGCCATTTCCATCACAGTCCTATTTCTTCTCTCCACCACACCATTCTGTTGTGGTGTATATGGGGCTGTGAGTTGCCTCTTAATGCCTGCTTGTTCACAAACTCCTGCAAACACTCCAGCAAGAAACTCTCCTCTATCTGATCTGAGAGTTTTGATTCTGCAGCCTGTGAAGTTCTCCACTTCTGCTTTGTACTTGACAAAATAATCAACAGCTTGATCCTTGGATTTTAGCAGATACACCTGCATCCATCTTGAGTGGTCATCAACAAGTAGCATGAAGTACTTGTTTCCTCCTGCAGTGGCTGGTGTCACTGGCCCACACAAATCCACATACACCAGAGAAAGCTTTTCTTCTGCATGCCAATTTGCTGATTTAGGAAATGGCATTCTAGTTTGCTTGGCTGCCAAACAGTCACTGCAAACTTGTTCAGGATGGCTTATCTCAGGCACCCCACTAGCCATCCCCTTCTTGACCAACTGATTCAAAGCTCTGAAATTCACATGCCCCAACCTGCCATGCCACAGCCAGGCTTGATCTCCAATATCTGCAATCAAGCATCTAGGTTCCACAGTTTTCAATTCTATTTTGTACAATCTATTCAGTGTTCTAGGGACTCTCATGATCATTCTTTCAGACTGCTTCTCACAAACCTCTAGCAGATCATCATCAAGGACAATTCTGTGGCCAATTTCAGTCAATTGTCCTAAACTAACTAGATTACTTCTGAGCTTAGGTATGTAATAAACATTAGAAAGTACCCAATGATCCCCATGCTTTCCCTCAAACACAATTGTACCTCTACCTTGAATATCAACTGTAGAATCATCACCAAACCTAACTTTGCCTAGTACTGCATGATCCAGATCTCTGAATTTCAGAACATCACCCGTCATATGATTACTTGCTCCATTGTCAAGATACCAAACACCCCCTGATGGTCCTCCCCCATCGGTCAAGTGTAACTCAGGCACCACCTTCACTTCATTCAGAAATACTCTCTGAACCCTACTGTCAGCTTGCTGAACCTAACTGTATGCACTGGACTGTTGCTCATCCAACAACAGCATCTCTGCAAGTAACACAGTCGGCTCTTTCTCCCCAGCCTTCACCAGGTGTGCCTCCTCTTTTTTCTTTTCACCAGGACATCTATTTGCATAATGTCCATAACCATGACACTTATAGCATTTAATGTGACTTTTGTCACGCTTACCAGTGCCATCTTTGCCGGTGTCACCGCCTCTGTCGTGACCGCCGTTTCCTCCGCCATGGCCACGACCCCGGCCTCGTCCACCACCATTCTTCCCTCTACTCGAAGAGTCACCTCCCGCGCTCTTCTGTCTGGCCTCCCATTTGGCCTGGGTGAGCAACACCTGTGACTCCCCAGATCGTGCACTGCCGCTGCCGCGACGTTTGCGCTCCTCGAACGCCTTCAGGCGACCCACAGCTTCGTCGAACGCTATTGTCTTGAGGTCATAAAACTGCTCGATCCCGGCCATGTCGGTGAGGTACCGCTCAGGCACGATGTCGAACAGTTTCTTGACCAGCTCCGCGTTGCCGATGCTCCCCCCAAGCTGCTGCATCTGACTGACAGAGATGTCAGTTTCCCCACAACTTGGTCAAGTGGATCGTCCTCCTTCATCCGGACGGCGTCGAACTCGCTTTCAGCGTCTGTAGCCGTGCGTCCCGCACGCGATCTGCGCCGACGAACCGGACCTTGAGGGAGTCCCACACCTTCCCCGTCTTCTTCTTGGCGACTTGCATCAACAAATCATCAGGAATGCATTGAAGAAGGTTGGCCTTGATCTTCTTTTCCTTGGCGGTCATCTTCGCCGCCTCCGCCGCGGTCGGCGCCGTTGCCGACGCGTTTGCCTCCGGCTCCACGATCTCCCACTCCTCCCGATCCTCCATGATGGCTTGAACACGTATACACCAGCTGGTGTAGTTGGTGTTCGTCAGGGTAGGGTAGATCTGGCGTGCTTCCCCGCCGCCACGCGCTCCCTCCCCGCCGCCGCCACTGCCGCTGGCAACTATCGACATGGCTAAGATTTAAGTGGCTCCGCGAATGATCGATGGCTCCGATACCACGTGTTAGCACCAGGAACACGATCAAACGCTGTATGTGTGGATGGATCAAGAATCAAATCGCAAGAACACGAAGAACACAGAGAATGTTCAGGCAACCGCCACTATGGCGACAGGGTGGACAGCGCCCCTTTTCGCTTTCAAGTTCTCACAACACGATATGCCTAACCGGCTTACAAGACGTGATACCCACACATTGATGTCTCCACTCCTAATACATGGAGCTAACTCAGCAATTTTACACAAAGACACCTGCTAAAATAAAGATATGAAATGCTGAAAAACACATTCTTTAGAAAACCACCAAGTCATGGACTCGGTCACCGCCTCAGCTCCTCCCACTGCGCGTCCAAGTTTCAAACTGAAACTTTCCTGCTCCCAGCTCACCTCCTGGCTCTGAACTCCTCTGAATGCATCAACAGCGATACATCTTATCAGGCTTACACTAACACGCGCCACTTTGGGGACGCCCTCCCCGGCCTCCAGGTGATTGGCGAGCAGGGCGCTTCACCGCCGCCGAGACGCCGTTCACGCTCGTGGAAGCGTTTTCTTGAAGCGCACGCATGGCGAGTCTGCGCGAATCTTGGATCGACGATGGCTTGTTCGGCACGCTGTGCTGCGTCCACATGGTGAACTACGTGCCGCGCCCTGCGCCAGTGTCGGGTCGCGCTGCCGCCGGCGACGACGCCAGCGATGACGAAGGCGGTGAGACCGAGGCACACCCGTCGACGGTGTTCGGTCCCACGCTCGACTCGTTCGACGTGGTGGCGAAGGGTTACCATCTGCCAGAGCTGCACATCGGGGACTGGCTGGTGTTCCACGACGTTGGCGCCTACACCACCGTGCTGAGCTGTCGCCCTGCTCACTCGGCTTATAAGCCATACTTTTTTCAACCAACGAACATTATTTTTCTCTCACAATAAATTAGTCAATAGTACTTTCGATTATGGCTTATCAAATGGCGAACCGACAACTCAAAACTTCAATGGCTTCTCCACGTCCGACATGAAAACCTACCTTGCCTTCTCCTCTTCTAGATTTCGATCTACTAGTACAACCCTTATTTAGGAACAAAATTCTATGCGGTGGGCAACTTTTCATATGGTGCGACACCACCTGTATGCCATTCGATCAAGCAGATGATGGATGGGGCCCGATGTGTGTTTTTTAATCCTTTTTTATTCAATATTTTAATAATAATTGCTTTTAACTTTTTTTTGCAAATCTAACCCTTTTGGTCGTGCCAGCGCACGACCAAATAACGTTGTCGCGCCACATGCAATGGTGCGACAACATCCACCACGTTAGACGGCATTTCCAACTTTGAAAACGCTATCCGCCACTCTCGGCGACGTGATAAAGATTGTGCATCGTCACACACCGAGAGTGGCGTGACAAGACAAAACTTTAAAAATCATAACTTTTTGATACGATGTCGGATGAAGATGAATTTCATATGAACATTGTAGCTTTCAATGAGATCTGAAACTTTATTGTTTTGAGTTTTTTTTTCATTTGAGGACATTAACATGCTCAAAAAATAATATAAAATTTCAGGAGTATAATAACCCGTACTAATACTTGTCGCATTAGAAAAATAATATCATTTTTTGTATGTTGTCAAATAAAGATACTTTTTATATGAAAGTTGTATCTATCAATGAGATCTACAACTTTGTAGTTTTGAGTTTTAACATTTGAAGTCATTAAAATGCTCAAAAATAATATAAAATTTTATGAGCATAACAACCACGTACTAGTACTTGTCTTATTAAAAAATAATATCTTTTTGTATGTTGTCAAATGAAGATACTTTTACCACGAAAGTTGTAGCCCTCAATGGGATCTACAACTTTGTAGTATTGAGTTTTAATATTTGGAGTCGTTAAGATGCTCAAAAAAATAATATAATATTTTAGTTATAATAATAATCGTATTAGCGCTTATGTCGCATTAGAAAATAATATCGATTTTGTATTGTATCAAATGAAGATATATTTTATATAAAATTAGAGCTCTCTATGACATCTACAACTTTAATTTGAAAAGTATTTTTATATGACATCGAATAAGAAATATACGATTTTTCTAAAAGATAAGCTTTTATACACGATTAATATCTTTGCTAAAACTTCATATTAGTTATTAGAGTATGTTAGCGACCTCAAATATGAAAACTCAAAACTATAAACTTGTAGATCTCACTAAGGTCTATAACTTTGATATAAGAATGTATCTTCATTTGACATCATACAAAAGAATATTATTTTTAAGTGCGCAAGCAGTGTGTACGCCATTATTATAGTGCTGAAATTTTATATTATTTTTGAGCATCTTAACGTTCTCAAACGATAAAACTCAAAACTAGAAAGTCGTAGATCTCGTCGAGATCTACAATTTTCATACAAAAATCATCTTCATCCGACTTCATATTGAAGAGTTATGTTTTTTGAAAATTTAGTCTTGTCATGCCACTCCCGATGACGCGACAAAACAATCTTTATTACGCCACCAAGGCTGGCGTGACAAGCTTTCCACGTCGAAAACTCCGTCGAACATGGCGTGATGTTGCGCGCCACATGCGTTGGCGCGACAACGTTGTTTGGTCACGCTAGCGGGACTGGTGCGACCAAAAGGGTCATATCTATTTTTTTGAACAGTTATTATTAAAATATTGAATAAAAATGATTAAAAAAATCCCTGGTGGAGACAAAAGCATGATGCACGTAGATGTGGGCGGTGTCGCACTCAACACCAGCAGGGCTCTGTTCGGCTGGTCTATAAGCCGCTTGTGTTGATTCGTACGGCTGATTTGTTGGAAGAGAAAAATACTATACCATGGCTGATAAACCGGCTTATAAGCCAGCTTATAATGGCAGCCGAACAGAGCCCAAGCTTGTTCGACACCGCCACATATGTTTTTTTCCTCTTATTTATACTCGACACCAGCAGCCTTGTTCGGCACCCTGATTGTGGAGGGTTTAGTTCCACCCTGATTGTTAAAGGTGGGTAAGACCAACATATAAGGCTTCTAGAGTCTATCCCACCATTCTCGTGTTAATTCTTTTACTCGAAGCGAAGCAAGGATGAAAGCGTAAGTGAGATGGTGGTAGGTACGATTTACTCAGCGTGTAGAGTATACTAGGACAAGATGGAGAAAGTATTACTCTGTTCTAATCTATGTTGTTTTCATCGTGTATGCACCTGCATTGCATATTGCTCCTCTGGGAACTCCAGCAGAGCCCTCAAACTAAGGCCTCTATTTTTAGTTTGAGGGCTCAATTTCTTTTGATTTACTAATGAGTCCTTAGAGAACTCTAGCAGGAGCCCTCAAACTAAGGGCTCAATTTCTTTGGTTCTACTCTAGCAGGAGCCCTTAAATCAGGACTCTCAAATTAATCCCTATAGAGGGTGACACACAAACCCACTTGTCATCCTTGTTGATTGAGTGACACGGGACCCACTCGACATCCTTGTCGCTCTAATCGGGTGAGATATGAACTACACAGGAGAGGGGTCAGGGTTGCGGATCTCGCAGTGTGTGCCATAAGAAGAAGCATGTGCGGGGAGCCATCTTCGAGGTTTCTCACCGTCGGAGGAAGAACCGGGCATTGCTCGTGCGACGTGGAGCCTCATCGAGGAGGCGGCTTTGAGCCGAGCGTACTCGCAGGGGAGGGGATTCATGCTGGGTGGGAGCTACGCTGGAGCACCAACCACTGGGTCGCAGGGTTGCACCGATCACATCGGCGGTGCTGCCGGATGAAAGAAGATAGAAAGGAAAGAGGAAAAAAAAGAAAACTGGTTTAAGAGCCCCACGTGCAAGTGTCTCATCTCATTTTTCAACATCTCTCAACTAAACTAGAGCAGGGATGATCCTGTCCCCCTCAACCATACACAATGCAGGGACCATCCCATCCCAAAAACCTGAAATGGATTCATCACATCTCTCTCATCTCAGTACCAACACAGCCGTAGCTTTCATGACATCTTAGGCAACTCCATTGTGCATTCTAAGATCAAGCCCAATAATATAAGACTCGTCTATAAATAAAGCCAAATAACCAATAAACAAGTTTAAAGTCTAATACATACAACAACTAATCTCTTTGTCTACTATAAACACTGTTTTTATTCGTATGGAAAGGAAAGGGAGCCGGATGGGATAACTGGGTAGGCCACTCGATTGGAAAAGGAGTCTCGGCCTACGTGTTGTTGTGGTTGAGGGAGGCACCCATAAGGTTAGTTTTCTCTCTCCTCGTGTAGCTAACGTGGTGGGCGATTCGCCTTGTACCTGTCCTAACCCATTGCAAAGAGGAGAGAGCAGAAAGCAAATATGGGCAATACATTAGAGTGCAGATGCTAGCATAACACCACCTTACACAGTGCAAACAGTCGAAACCATTTTTTTTCTTCTTTCATCCTTTCACCTCTCTTATTCTCTCATCACTGGTTGCTCATCCACCAACACAGTTTTTTATTTAGTGTAGGGCCCACCTTAGTATGTATAAGGAATTTACACGTTGGAAAACTTTCTGGCTAAGGACCTATTGACGTGTCAACCTTTACACTTTGCTAAGAGACAACTCCGTCTGATAAGAAGTCAACACCTTCGACTTTATCCAAAATTTTACAATAAAGTAGTAATATTTATTGGCCAGTTTGTTTCGCTAAAATTTTACTTACGCTGATACTTATGCTAATTTATTGTAAGAGAAAAATATTGTTCATCGTTGAAAAGTACTGCTGAAGTAATGCTGAAGAATAGGGCTATTATATGGAATAAATATCATTAAATAAATTATAAAATATGTTTTTATAATAAATCTATTTGAAAATATAATCATTGATATTATTTTCTTAAAATTTAAGAAAATTTGACCTGTCCTAAATCTATAATTATATATGTTTTTTGAACAGCGGGAGTACTCTCGTTTAGTGCCTTGTACTTACCCTTATATGCCTACTTGTTCAAACGCCCACTAGCATCTGTTTTGTGTGAAGATCCATATCCTAATTTTATAATATGATTTATATTAATTAGCAAATAACGATAACCAATATCGACCACAATATACAAATTTTGTGTAGAAAATCCTTGCAGGAAAAAAAACCCACAGATGTTTTTAATTTGCGCCTCAAACTCGGCGGCGTGACACCAGATGGAGCGCACCTATCTCCTCTCGGACTCGCACATGTGCACGTAGCCAAAAAAAAAAAAGCAGGTTGGTAGAGTCTTTGTGTGCACCTAGCAAAATTGGCGCAGCACAAGTTCTCCTCTCCCCGGATTTTCATGCAGCAATGAATTCACTCAGCTCCGTTGCAGGCTTGCAGGTTGCAGAGACTGCACGGGGTATCTTCCACTGCAAGCCTCCTTTATCTTCCGTTACCGTGTTACCTTCCCTAAAATGTTTACAACAAAATATGATGCAAGTTTTGATTGAAAGAATCAAAATCGGATCGAGTTAGATTCAAATTGACAAGTTTGGCGAGAAAATGGAGAAAACCGGCCCACGCTGGTGTGGGCTGGGAGTTATAAAATCGTCCTGGGCGGTTTTCAAACCGACCGAACCAGAGATTTTGGCCGTGTACTCGTCGATGCTAAATAAACTCATCCAGGCTGATATTGCCTGTTTAAGTTTTGAGTTTTCTTTGATGAAAACTTGCTCGATTTTATAGGAAACTAATAAGATACAACTATCCTCAGAGGATCACAAATGATCGAGTGATTCAATTGATCAACGCCATGTTCGCTTGGCTTATAAGCCATATTTTTTCAGCCAACGAATAATATTTTTCTCTCACAACAAATCAGCCAATAGTACTTTCAGCCATGACTTATCAGCAAAGCAAACAGGGCACAAAATCAATATATTACACTTTTACCCTATTCTTCAATTTAACTGCCCCTTGCTGTGCAGCACGTCTCTCGGTAAGGTTTGTTGCTTTGTAAGTGGCTTTACGAATCCTAGGACACTTAAGTTATGCTCCTCCATAATGGGTTGGGAGTTCGATTCGCTCTCTCCGGTAAGTTTTTTTTATCTTTTTGGCCTCAATTGGCATGTTCGCTGGTTGGTTTCTGGGCTGGCTGGTGCTGGTTTGTTGTGATAGGAAAACACTGTTGGCTGGCTGATAAGCCCTGACTGAAACCAACAAGCGAACATGCTGAATAACCACTTTTCTCACCTATGGCATCTATTTTCACAATCCTCTTGCCCATGCCCCCACCTTTTTTTCCTCTCTTTGGTGGCTCCCATTGTCAGATTTGTTGCCATATGAATTGTCTTCACAAGAATCGTCTTTAGGACAGCCTGGCGTGCCTAAGTGGTCTATCGCCGTAGGCTTCTCTCAAAGCTCGCTAGATCCAGGCCGGTCCCTAACCTCAAATCAGCCCAGAGACTCACATGAGATCATCATATTTGGAGGAAGGAGAGGGGAGAGGAAACACAGATTGATACAATATGTTCTAATTTTTCTTTCCTTTTTTCCTTTTCGGAAGCAACTTTTATCTTTTTTTTTCTCCTTTTTGACACTATGGAAAAGCTTCTCTCACCTACGAACGGACCCCACACATGATGGACAGCAAACCTGCATCTTCTTCTTTCTCTCGCCATGGACATCAAACCCGCCGCAGGTGGCTGCTTCTGCCGGCCAGGGCAAGCCCACTTTGACGGGGGGGCCATGGCCACCGAAGCGAGGCGAGGCCAGCGCCATTAGGGCTACGCTTCGGCCGGGCTAGCCACGCAGCAGGCGGGCGCCCAGGCGTGTTGAGCTTCATGCGATGGAGAAGATGTCACCGCATTGCGAACGGGAAAGAAGTCGCAGATTAAAAAGAAGGGAAAAAGAACAAACCGTTATCCATGTTACCAGTGGCGGATGGGTAATTTCCCCCCCCCCCCAAAAGCTAATGAAAGCTAGAGGAGATGTGCTTCTAGATTCGTACTATGAAAAAAATTGCTTTTGGGCACAAGGACATATGGCTTTTTGGGCCTCTTGTCATCTTTTGACTCTTGCAAAAGCAAAACACCATAGCTAAGATATAACTGAGTTTTACTTTTAAATTTTAGCTAGCTAAACTTTGGCTGGTTTGCATCAAACACGCCAACTGTGTGATAGTGACGCTGCAGTTGCAGAGAGAGCCGGAGCTGGCCGCTGGCGCCTTGGGAGTTGGGACGCGATGGTAGTCCGACGCCGTGGCGCGCCGCTGCCGCCCGCGCCTCGCCGTGCCACACGGTCTCAGAGCCGGGTGGACCGCATCAGCGCACTCCCGGACGACCTCCTCCAGGTCCTCACCCGCCTCCGCTGCACCCGCACCGCCGCGCGCACAGCCTTTCTCTCCCCGGCGGTGGCGCCGGGTCTGGCCTGCCTCCTGGAGGTCTCCTTCCGCGGGCTCGCGCCCAACGTGATCGCCCGGTTCACCCGCACTTCGTTGGAGGCCATCGACATCCACGTCTGCAGGGGCACGGGACATCGCGTGCTGGACGCGGGCTGCGTCACCTCCTTGCTCCACGCCGCCGCGGGTCGGTCGCCGGTAAAGCTTGCCCTCACCATCCCGGTGTTCCTATACTTCCCTGTCGCTCTGCCCCGCTTCGATTTCGCCACATCGATCGAACTGGACGTGTGGGACGTCCGCTTCGCCCTGCCGGCGACGACGGAGTTCCCCAAGCTGGAGACGCTGTCCCTCTCGGGCTGCATCACGGAGCTCGCCGCCTTGGTGCCCCGCTGCCCGCGCCTGCGCGTTCTCAGCGTCACCAGGACTCCGCACGAGGTGGACACGATCACGGTGGACTCGGCGTCGCTCCAGGAGCTCGTCGTGACGTTCCGGTCCACGTCCACCATCGACATCGTGGCGCCCGCGCTCAGGAAGCTGGCGCTGGCCTCGCTCCCAGACAACAGCTTGTCGGTGGTGGCACCAATGGTGGAGGAGGTCACTTGGAGGTGCTTGTACTACTCCATGTATGTTGGGATTGGCACAATGTGGCGTGTCTTCTCCATCAACATACGGGCGGTGGAGAAGATGGATCTCACCGACGACGACAACGGCGACGACGAGGGTAGCCATCAGCCCCGTCGTGCCCATGTCCTGTCGCTGGACATACTTGACGTTCGTCTCAGTCTCTCGTGCTCATTCATCTCCTAGCTAGCTTCGTGGACTTTTAACTGGCTTCTAAATTGTTGTCTGCTGCCGATTGTTTTGTAGACCCCTTATCCTTCACAGAGGGATTTTGCAGAAGAATTGGAGAAAATCCCTGTTACCACCTTCTCTGTCCTAGAGCTGAAGATCGCAACATGGAGCCATGTTCTTGGACCACTGCTGTTGAACCTGCTTCGGATTTGCACTGCAGTGCAAAGGCTTGACATGGTTCTTGTGGATACCCCGGTACCTATTTACTCTTCTTTAAATACGTCTAGTGATTGTGTATTTGCAGTGCAATTAATACATTATATATGGTACATTTTGTTCTAGGTGCAAGTGACAGACTCTTGCGACAAATGGTGCCCTTGTCAGGAGAATAATAGGAAATGGAGAATAATAGGTGCAAGTGACAGACTCTCGATCGATCTCACAGAAGTGCAGATCGAAGGATTCAAAGGTGATGATGCTGAAATCGATTTCCTAAAAATGCTCTTCAGATGTGCCCCCATGCTTGAGACGATGACTCTGAAATTGTCTGACGAGGTCACTGATGACTGGTACAATAATCAGCCTGTTCGTTTGGCTGTGGCTTGTCGTAAACGATCGTAAATTTTCACCTAAAACAGTATTTTTCTCTCACACAAACCAGCCAGCAGTACTTCTTCACGAACCAGCAACGATACAAATCAACCAACTGAACAGGCTGATTATTCCTCGACACCGTCCAGGAGTACCCTTATGTGAATTCGAGCGTTTGTATCGGCTGATTAGTATTTAGCATGCTTCAAGCTACAGTAAGAATCGTTGTGGTCAGTCGTTAACTTTTTTATTTAGAGACTAGTCGAAACCCAAACCTTGTGGTTTATCGTTGTTAGCAATGTATGTACCTGCAGTATCATGCTTAGAAACTTATGCAGTTAAGTTAGTGTCTTCCATGTTGTATGGATTTTTATCAGGTGTTGGAAACTGCCACTGCCAGATCCCTACTTTTGTGCTGTGCGCAAAATCGCTGCATTTCTTCTAGTTCCTCGCTCGCCTAAACTGAGTGTTTGGCTGTTTGCGCATTGCGCTACTGCGTACAACAACCTGCTTGCTCCTTTGTGCTGATGGCGCGGCTTTTGGACCTTCCTTGTGGTAGTTCCAAAAATAACGTATTGGGACATACTGTAGCATCCATTATGCTATTATTTTCCAGGCCTCTATAGCGCTTAATGAGACTGATATAGCGGTGGTTGTTTAGTCCTTGTGGTTCACTGCTGCCACGCCATCTCATTAAGTATAATTTTTTTTACATTTTAAACTTTTGTTAGCGCGTGAGATGTGTTTCTCCAAACTCAAAAATTTTAGGCTCCGTTTGACACGACTCCATTTTACTAGTGAATTATTTTTTTTCTTTAGCTCCACGAACAACCCTACGCGTGCAGCTGAAGCTGTTTTGCTAAACTGTTTGACAAACAACTTCACGTATACTCATATAGAGCTCCTCGAAACATGCTCTCATAGAATCTTATACATGGTCCAGCAGAGCGGGTGAAGCTACTATTTTTAAGCACTGTTTGGTAGGACTCATCTTTGGTGCGGAGGAGCCCTACCAAACGATTTAATGGCTCCATTTCCTTGTGAGGAGTTCTACCAAACAAGGCTTTAACTCAATCTCTCATGCATCACTTAGGACATGTTTGGAACGCAAGAATAAATGAATCATTTAGGAATTCCATTTACCTGTAAAATGAAAGGTATCTTCTGTATAACCGGTACACAAAAGGTACCTTCCCTCTACCCGTGTAGAACGATTAGTTTTTAAAAATCAATTTTTCTAACTAATCGTACTATGGTAGAACAATTTCTTTGCTTTTCGTCCTACGATAAGACAATTAGTGCACCGGGAGACGACTTAGTTATTGGACAAACATCATGAAAAACAGAACTAAAACTCGCTCGTCTTATCCATTGCCTAAGAATAGGTCCATAAATTTATTGTTTCATCACATCCAACAAATCATTTGATCCTCAAGCATTCAGATACAACATGGATTTTTCAACACATGATATTAAATCCAGATATAAATATTTGCCAAACAAATTGCAATAACGACATAGTCTAGGGATAGCACGTGGCAGAACCGCCCGAAATAACACGTTTTCAGAGGCGCTCGTCTTCCACTAGACACTAAGCACCTCGAAAGAGAGCTATATCGGATAATTCCGACGAGCACACCCCAATGAAGAACTCAAAAATCCATATCTTTTCATCAGGATCATAAATAAGAGAATAAAGCTTACAACATTCTTACGTCATTTCTTATATCACTTTATTACAGTAGTAGAATATTATCTCAATTGATTATAACAGTGGAATATAACAATGTTATCAGAGTTACAGAGGAAGCAAGATTAATTTAATGATATGGTGGAGCATTAACATGGTGGACATTTTTATACAAGAGATGCTAGCAGATTTTACATCTTTTTTTATAAAAACCTTTAGTGGGGGTATAAATAAACACTACGGTCATAGCGAGAAAGGAATCCTCTCTGAGCCCACCAGGATGTTTTCACACACAAGAGTCAGCTCTACGTATCCTTCGGTTACCTACAACAGAGGGAATAAAACCCTGAGTACTCGATTGTACTCAGTAAGACTTACCCGACAGGAGGAAAACAAAAGACTCCAAAGATATGCAAGGCTTATTTGGCTTGTGGGTTGTTACATCTACGGAAGCATTACTAAACGTGTGTCCTTATATTCAATTTTATTAGCAGTCATCATTAGCTCATTACCTAACCATTCTATGTAAGCACCTATGCTTCTTTCAAGTAGGTGGTAAGCAATCAGAACTATTTTATCATCTTTCATATTCTAGTTCTTACTACGGTGCTAGATCGTAGCCAAGTTGGTACTGTCTCACAGAAACAGCGATTCACGAACTAATATATCCCAACTGGGTACCCCAAAACACATACCCCGTTTGTACCCTAGGTACAAACAAGACCAACCCATTCCACTCCTGTCATGGGGTCCAAATCGCCGTCCAAACTTGGACTCCAAGCCCCCACACTTGAGACCCGGTCTCAGTATGGTGCTTAGACCTCTACCTTTCTCCGCCTCCAATCAGTCGGTTCAGAAAGAGCCGGAACCCGCGACAAGAGTGTAACAAGCCTTCCCGCTCCCATAAGCAAGTATGTGCTCAGGATAATAAGTCTGTGACCTGACTACCATCCACAGCAACGGACGATCCACAATCGACACAGGCGGAACAAGTGCAACCCGAGCCTCGCTCGAATGCCTAAACAAGTCTAGATCAAAGTACCATTCCGCCTGGTCTCCAATTATCATTCATATATGTTCCATATGATAATAATATAATAACAACAATAATATCTTTCCTATCTCTCGCAAGTGATAGGTAATCACTCGACTTCTATCGGATTCTATAGCATAGCAATCTACATAATCCTGACATACTAGTAGGACTCATAGTATAAGGATATATATGCAAGTGGTTTTCATTCAACTCCTTAAAACTTAATACACAAGCTTAAAATAATATGCAGAATAATAGGGGTTATGCACCGGGGCTTGCTTGGGTAAGATATAACCAAAAGTTAGCATTCTATCATGGTGACACGATCATCAAGGCACCATCTTTCCCGCTATTTCAGTCGACTCCATGATCCATTGTTGTTCCTATTATGATATATATGGATGCAACGTAGAGACGTAAATAATTAACAGCAACTGCAACTCTAAAATATGATTTTGCTCCGCAGGCTAATGATGAAACATCCTCAATTTTCCTTGAAGGGAAAATCCATAGAATGAATTTTAATATGATAAAACCAAGATCTGATTTCATCATATTATCATATTTCAGTCGATGTCACAATCATACATCGTAAGATTACAAGAATACAAGATATTACATCACTGGGGAACACACCTATTACAGAGTTAATCTAGCGGAAGACTATCGAGTGAAGGCTCCTCCTTCACGGATCATCATCAGAGTTGGCGTAGTGCAGCGTAGATTCCATCTCCGAACCAAACTTGAGCGTAGGCACGAGACCTCCTAATCCTTCTAAAGTCAGCATCTCTGAGAAGCAGGAAATCTGCACACCGCCAGATGTGTGCAGGCCATGGTCAGCACCGATGAGCTTTAGTGGAAAAGATAAACAAGGAATCTGGTGATCCTAATATTTGGCTGTGGTTTGCATCCTTAGCGCATGAGAAGTAAATAACATTATTAATATAGTAATAATATCTAGTTTTTAACACATTCACCACCACACCATCCATGTCCATCCACCAACCATCCATCCCAAACCATCTCCTCACCACCACACAATATCTCATCTCACACACTCAGATCGATAGGCCAACTCCTCTCTCCCTTGTCTCAACGGCCCCACAAATTTCCTAAGGCTCACGGCCATCGAAAAAATACCCCAATCCTGGAGGGAGGAAGGAAGGACTCATCTCCTATCTAGTTTAAGCGAAACTCACGAAAGGTCCATAGCCGACAAGTCAGCATATGTATCGATCGATCAACCATACACTCTGCAGAGGTTTTACATACCCACAAGATTAGCCATCCTCGGAGCCATGTATCTCCTAGGCAGAATTCCGGTCGCTTGCTAGCCTAGAACGATGCCACCCTACC
Organism: Miscanthus lutarioriparius; assembly: GCA_904845875.1. Taxonomy (NCBI): domain Eukaryota; kingdom Viridiplantae; phylum Streptophyta; class Magnoliopsida; order Poales; family Poaceae; genus Miscanthus; species Miscanthus lutarioriparius. The sequence continues at coordinate 12,295 of CAJGYO010000889.1, read as the reverse complement.
TCTCAGCCCTGGAACATCCCAAGTCTAGTCTGGGATGGCTGATACTGTGAGTCGTAGACAGAGCCGGGCCCTCCGGATGTCAAGAGCTGGGTCCACAAGGCCTCCTGAAGTCTCGGAAGGGTGTGGGGGAACAACCGCATGCCCCGTACCTCCTTGCACACGTTCGCCTAGCAGTAGCAGCATCGCTCTACCAAGTAGTCCGACCGTCCCGCACCATATAGGACGAGTGGGATGTAAAGGATTCCCGTGAATCCCGAGTACTAGTAAGTCCTTAGGGATGACCAAGCCAGAATGTCTTCATCAGGGTTTCCATTTTACGTGCCACCACAAAGACCTCTACCGGGCTCCACCTCTCGAGGTTCACACCCAAGGCCACCTCCAATTACCATTTACCCGCCACAGGTATTCCATATCCAAGTGCCTAGGTAGCACCACATGGCACGCCCCAGGCTCGTCGTTATTCCAGCTCGGTCGACACAACCCTCACTCTCCACGCACCCAAGACACACGCAACACGCTCACACACCACCAAGTCCGCACCCATAGCCAAACCATTCCTAGGGTTCACCACCAGCATCACATCCCAGATATAATGCAAAGTGGAGTTAAAAGTAAGTATAGTGGTATAATATGCAAACAAGCAGGCAAGTAAGCATATATATAAGTGAGCGAAGGCGCAAAGCAGGGTGACATGGTAGAGTGGGTTGCATCAGGGTAATAATAGCTCAGGTAGTAGCACGCATCAAAGCACTAGCAAGGAATAATTATAAAGCGCTAGCAGTTCTAGATATTATGCAATGTCTAATAGGATTCTCTAAAAGAGGTGCTGCCATGACACCTACGATGTAGAGGTAGTAGTGGTACAATTCTCTATTCGTTGGTGTTCCATTAGCGGGTCTCCTCCTCCTGTGTTGACTCCATTCCGCAGTCCTTGTCGTCGTCCACGTTCTCTTGGTCCGATCGTCAGTTACTCCGCGAAGCGACACGCAAGGCAAGAGAGCACTCAACACTCGAAAAGACGATGAGACACAGGAAATCCAATAACGCCATCGAGACAATAAGAGATACACGGCTTAGCCCTCTCGGCGGTTGTCCGATTTCCTTGGGCAAAAGAATCACAAGTGGTGGTTTGCTAAGCACAAGCTTAAGTCATGGCCAAGCCAGTTTGGCTTTAGGATAGATAGTTTAAGCCAAAGCTTATCCATAGCAACACCACGGCTCACGTCCTTCGATCCGGGCGTCATGGAAAGGACAGGAATTGGGGGACGGGCCCAATGAAGGAAGAACGACGGGGTTCGGCTCTTATAGTCTTATCCCGCAAGTCACAATTGGACACGAGTAGCATACAAGAACGATTAACACTATTGTGACTTGGCTCCAACGTACGTCGGCTCACCCGCTATGGTAGAATGCGGTAGCGCAAAGAGATTGGACATCAACGGTTACCCTTGATCCACACGACACTATAACGTCGGGAGCCAAGAAGAGAGTCGTTCAACACGGCAAAAGATGCGGGGGTTAGCTAGGCACATCCATGTCATGTTCTCAGACACGTCTTCGGGAAAGATGGTTTTAGACGGTCGATCAGGTCTACACACATGGGTCCAAGGTACGACATAGACCATAGCTTCGCTAACCCAAAGGGAATAGTCCGATCTTTGATCCAATCGTCATGGGCAAGACGGAATCGAATAGAGCGGGATAATGGTGCAACAAGAGCAAGAACAACAAGGGACAAGGTCTACTTCTTCCAACACTCGCGCCACGACGAAAGACGGGGCATTGGAAGGAAGCGACAAACACCAAGTGCGCAAACCACTCGTAGGGTACCCGACTTAGGTGCACTGGCACTTAGACATCTCTCTAATTCATAGCGATGCGGTTGTCACCGTGGGAATCAAAGAAATGCGATGGTCATACAAGGTACAAGCATACGGGGGTTTGAGCACGAAGAGGCAAGTAAAAGCAAAAGAGTGGCGTAGCTCCATGGTCATGGCGAGGCGAACTCGCGGCCACAAGCTACACCAACGAGTTGGCATCCATCGTTCCATGATTGTTATCTCCCAGGTCATCTCCCACATGACTTGGTCATGGAGGGCTCAAAACGTGCGGGTGATATCCGCATCGATGTTAGTTTCGCAATCGAATCCATCACGACCATGTTCTAGGGCCGAAGACAGGTGCTAACACTCGTGGTACTATGAAGTCAACTAAAAAGCGAGGGGACGAGTTACACTCGGCATCATGGTCATGGCGAGACGGATCCCGCGATCGTAATGTCCTAGCGAGGTACGATCCTTTAGCCGACTCGAAGGCTCGGCACACAGGCAACAACACCAACAACCAGCGATAAGAACCAAACACGACCGAAAGACGCAACAACTCGACACGACTGCGGAGTAGCACATTCCATAGCTGGGTGATGGATAGATCCCGTAAGACAGTCATGGACAGATAGGTCATAAGAATAGGGCCCAACAAGGTAGATATGCGTATACGGAAAGATGTGAGATGGGGCTTTCCATGGTCTTGATAAGACATACGACTAGGGTTCATGGTCCAGAGGGTACAGCTCACAGTAGACGGGGTCATGATATCTCCTTAACAGCACGCACTTGCAAGGCAAGGCGACCGAGATGTCGAAAGACTCCACTTGTCATCGGTACGATGCTAGGGATCACATGATTTCTCAACGGCTCGCCCTCGTTTAACAAGGCAGCCGGAATGTCGGGAACGGACTCAATACATCGACGGCACGGTGCCGATAGATATAAATAGATCAAGATCACGTATTGTAAGTGTACGAACGAGTATAAGAATGAGCAGGAAGGGGCTTTTGTCGGTGTCGGGAATGGCGTTCGACTAGGATTCAACTTTGCAGCAAAGATGTGGAAGCCCAAGGGCTGCTGTAACTTGTCCCAGAGGGCTATGGCTGCCTCGGCACCGCGACCAGCCACGACCCATCGTGGCTTAGTCGTGGCTTCTGTCGACTCGCCGTGGTCGGCTACGGTGGCTATATAGGTGGCTATGGTTGGCCAAGGCTGGCTATGGCTGCCTTTGGTCGGTATGGACAGCTTCACTAGTTGTGGTGGCTACATCTTGCTATAGTTGGCCGAGATTACGAGATGCGGTGGCCAAGACATGGCTAAGGGCTTGGTCGAATGACGGCCGTTGTTCACGGACTTAGCTCCGGTGGCTATGGCGTTGGCTCGCACACGTGGCTTAGCGTGGGACTATGGATGGGCATGTGAGCGGCCATGGCGATGTGGTCCCGAGGCTCACGTGACGTCATGCGGAGGCATGGCCGTGCGTCACCACATGCAAGTGAGCGTGCATAAGTCCAGCTGGCGTGGCGCGTGCGTCCCACGAACGACGAAGCGAAGCAAGGCTGGAGCTCTTGGGATGGTGTGTGTGCATGCATGATGGCGGTGGTGTCGATTGTAGTGGCGGCAAGGCACATGCCAAGCCATCGCGGTGCTTATGCAGTGAGTGCACATGTGCCCGTGCGGCGAGCGGCCATAAAAGGCTCTATCTTGGTCTTCGGTTGGCAAGGTGAGGGAAAGTGTCCATGGCTGTGAGGCTCTAGGTCCGTGTGTGGGGGTTAGGCAAGTCCAAGGCACACCTGTACGCCCCCCACACGGAAAAGCAAGGGTTCACGCTTCATCACTAAACAGGGGGCGATCTAGGTGTTGTGTACGGTCTCTAGGAGTTCGGTCACGGCCGTGGCTAGGGCGTGGCATTCTCGGTGTACTCGAGCTCATGGTGGTCACAAAAGGCGCGGGCTAGGCCTCACACGAGCGCAGTAGCGGTGTGCTAACAAGGCGCTATGGTTGGGCATCCAAGGTCATGGCACGGTGTTTTTCTATGCAACGTAATGTTCATGCTAGTGTCATTCGAGGCGTGAGTGCAACGGAATGACACGACGAGTGCGTGTGCGATGTATCCAAGAGCGTTGGCATCGTGCAATTGACGAGGTCCTATCAGAAAAAAACACGGCTCGAAGGCGGACACATGGAGGGGTCATCGGTCTTGGGCGGCAACATGTAGGGCTTTAGGAAGGTTCATCTTTGGTTTGCAACAATGGCTCAAAGGCTAGGCGAGTATGGGCAAGGCGGCCTCGGCGATAAAGGTAGGAGCTTGGTTCATGTATCTCATCGAGGGCTTGCAGACAATAGGTCGCTCGACGCGGGTTGGGCTCGTTGCTGGCAGCACAGCTACGTCGTCGTAGCCGCTTGGTGAGGTTTGGTTCGAGGCTTGACATAGTCGATGTGGGGGTTGGTCATGGTGTCCAGCACGCCTGACGCCATAGGTGGCCTACTAGAGCATGTCTCGATTAGCAACGGCTTGTCAGTGGCCTCCTCCGGCGGCTATAGCCGCTCTTCGCCAACTATAACTTGCTTGGTCATGGTCGCGACTAGCTGCAGGTGGCTAGGGTCGGCTGCGGCTGGTCAGGCCAGAGCAGCGGGTGGCCGGAGGGGCGACGGAGTCGGTGAAGGGTGCTACAAGGCCTGTTGCTTCCCTATGAAGTGAAGGAACGTGGCACGAAGGCCAGGTCTTAGGCACAAACTCCATCATGGTGCAAGGAAAGGTGAAAGCTTGGCTTTGGGAGGCTCACCGTCATCGGAGGATGGAGGCTCAACGGCGACGTCTTAGCCGCGAGTAACAGCCGAGGTCTGATGGATCGGAAGGGGCACGACGCCTCGCTCGGGAGGTGCTACGTGACGATGGGGCTTGGAGTGGAGGCGCCGGTGGCGACCATGGTGGAGGAGCAACCAAGATGGGGCACCGGCTTTGGTGCCCTCGGCTTCGTGGGTTGTCGGCGTGGGCAACTTATGCGACCATGGTGGGGAAGCGGTGGTAGCGACGACGCACATGACATCGTGGTAGAGGCTGGGTCCATGGTGGTGGACGCGCTGACGTCGGAGTGGAGTGGCTCGGCGAGGTGCGCCGGTGGTGTTGCCGTGTATGCGTGTTCGGGGCGGCGTCGCGGACGTTGTCGAGGTCGATGTTCGAGTGGCCATGGCGCTGGCGGTAGGGCCACGCGGCGAGGCGAAGGAGGGCCACGGCCACACGGCGGCCGACCAGCGATGGGTGTATGTTGACAGGCGAAGTCGAGCAAGGAGGGAGGAGAGGATGGAGCGGCGGTGGCTACAGAGGGGGTCCCGGAGAGGCGCCGTTCTTTATGTAGCTTTTATAGCTGAGAGGTTAGGGCTTCTAGGGGGTGCTGATGATCCTCGACGTCTGTGCACAGGTAGGGACACGTGGCGCGAATCGAGGAGCGGAGCAGGTGAGGCGCGGGTGAGGGGCGTCAAGCGTGCGTCTGTGGCAAGCTGAAGCGGCGGCGGCGGGAGCTGCCTCGTCTAGGGTTGGCAAGGGCCGGCTTCTTCAGTAGTGATGTGGGTGCACCACAAGATGAGCTGAGCCTCATCATTGGGTTGCATCGCAGCAAGATGCGCGTCTGAATGACCAGGCGTGTGAAGCCTTGAAGCCGGGCTGGCTAGCTGGTTAGCTAGGCTAGGCTAAGTCACGCCGTTGGGCCAAGGGAAGTGGTGAGCGGGCCATGCAGTGGATAAGGGGGAGGGGATGGCCCAGTTGGGCTGGTGCTTTGTCTTGGGCCAAGAGGAGGAGGGGACTCGACTGGGCCAGCTGAGAGAGTAGGACGAGCTGGGCTAACTTGGCACCTTGGGCAAAATGGCTTTCCTGTTTTCCTCCCTTTTCTAATTTCTTTTCTATTTCTTGCTCCATTATATTTACTCCTGAGAGCTCTAGGTGGGTATACATGTGTCGCCTATCACGTGTTCACTCAGTGGGGTCCACTAGGGTCTACTACGGTCTGGAATCCAATGCCAAGGGTTGGCATCGATGGGCATTGATTTACAAGGAAGGTCGATTGACTTTATGAATTAGATCAAGGGATTGAAATGATGTTCAAAAACAAAAGATGAATTGAGAGAGAGAGAAAAGGATTCATAAGATATTCTAGAAGGGATCAAAAAGGATTTGCTACTGGACTTGTGCTCTCCAACACAAAACACTAAACCAACAAATGAACTCCGCAAACTCCTACAAGTAATTCTATATGCATGCAACAATTTATTTATAAATTGTTCTTTGTTTGACCTAACATCTACATGCTTCACATATTGCAGGAATTTTTTTAAAAGTTCGTATTTTTGGCTTCTCTAAAAATCCGGTTTGTTACAAACGAGCTAGCTTTAATAACTAACGTACTAGTATATATGTCCACATCGTCAAGTAAGGCTTTGCCTCAAAAAAAATGTTTTAGTTCTAAAATCCCAAGATGTTTTGACAGCTTATTGATTAAACATATATTGTCGAACTAGGGGCTCATTTAGCTACCTTAGCAACTAATTATTATGGAACTACAAAAAATTACAATGAGCACTTAATAATGTTAGGAATTTCCGTGAAAGTTTGAGCCAACACTATCACCAATTTATCACAAAAATTCCTTTAAGTTTATATCTTAACAATATTAAGCATCTCAAATTAATTAGATCACTTCAAAATATTATAAAACTATGTGAACAAAATATATTAATGAGATAGATCATGATTTTAGGAACCTAACAAAATTGGTTTCGCAATTTTTGATTAACTACACAATTTTATATTGAATTTACAAGTTTATCTTAGAAACTAAATTAGAAAATGCATTAAAAAAGGAAAGGGGCGGCAGCGACCCTTTCAGGCCCGGCAGCCCAGCACGGCGCGGCGGCCCAAGGCCGGGGGCACCCACGCGCATTGGCTGTTTTGCATAAAAGCCCTCGAGCTTTCAGAGATTAATACGACTACTATGCGTACTATTCCTACCGTCAGTAATCTTTCAACCAAACCCTTGGATATTTTCACCTTTACCACGGGAAGGTCCATGGAATCCTCGCGTGCGCCAGCGCGGCGACCTATAGCATAAGCGATTACATCAACAAAACTAGGATCGCTTCTGACGAAAATTAAAGGGGCGACCACCATCTACATGACTAAACGTATACGGATGGGTGCGGTTGGGGACTTCGGAGATGCAATGTCGTGGTTGCGTGGCGAGAGGCTATCCGCCATGGCGACGTGACTATTCTAATGGCCTAAGATTCTATCGGGGTGGTAGAGATAGCATATAAGCACTAGTAGCTCATCAGGATTTGCGCTGCGGTGGCAGTTGAGGCGGAGGAGTGCCGAGGTGGCCTGGCCACGTGCGCGTAGTGATATCAGCGGCGCTCCATGGTTGACACCGACACGTCAGGTCTTCACTCGCATCATTCCTGGTCAAACAAAGATGAGCAACAGCACGAGGGGACCAAGGTGAGCTCATTAGAACAACTAGTTGAACCCCTAGCGAGGGGTAGGGCCTTACCCCCAAGTCATGCTCTGTTCAGAGATGTGATGACCGACGGCCGCGGAAACACAAAATGCATCCGCGCCGAGGCGCGGCAAAGCCTCGATAGGGGTCGCTTAGCTAGTTGACTCCCTAGGCCACTTGTCAAAAAAGGAATTAAACCATGATGCTCCGAGCTAAATAAATCGAGAGGTAGAGCGCGCGGTGCTCCCGCTATGGTCATGTCGTGGAGAGGCATATGAGTGAGCTTGAGTGGATTAAGATGGTAGCTTCGACTGATAGCTATAGTAAGAGCACGTGCGCCACGGTGATGAGACCGAGAGGGCTTGGCGCGGCAGCTTGATTTGGGCGGACCTGAGTAGGCCGCACCGGTGTGTCGGGCTAAAGGGGGCAAGTGAGGCGGTTCAAGCGAGAGCGCTGCCATCACCTGTGACTAAATTCGATTGACTTTCGACGCCATGCGCGGCGGCGGCCTTGGAGCTCACGGTAGGTGAGACCTGCAGCGCGACAGCGCCATGTCGACATGGCGACAATGGCTACGACATTTGGCTCAACCCCTTACGCAGCTTCAAATGACCACGGTGGTGCATGCATGAAGCGAGGCGAAGCACACAACAACCAGTGTTGCGACGACGCCTCAATCTACGATCAGTAGAACATAACACCCTCGGTGTTACGCCCTAAACTAACTACTAAATCAAGTCATGAGCATCGTGTTTATGTAATAATGTATATGATAGAAGGTGTTGCTAAATTTCTTGTAGCCTAAAATAACCAATAAAAATGTTAAATGAATATTGATTCAATAGCTCATGTGTATAAGTAGGGTTAAAATAAATTTTTATTAAGTAAAAATAATATAGAACATGTGTCATACTTAAATAAAGTTGGAAGTACAAACTTTAGATACCAAAAGCAACTTTTGCATGTAGAAAAATAATATGACTAGCTAGTATTTCTAATGGCTTGGAAATGGAACTTGAAGTCAAATTCAGCTCAAGGCTTGCAAGAAATTTTAAGTTTGAAAACAGTGTGACAATGCCATGTTGGTGAATTAATTACGGAAAATCTAGCTAAAGGTTAATCTTGCATGTTTTTGCTCTTTATGGTAGATATCCTGATGTATCATCGTTAGCATGGTTGCGATAGTTTAGCTTCAATCATGTTAGGTTAGTTTTAGACATGCTTTAAACTTCATGCACGTCATATGCTTGGCTCGGGCTCACGGTCACCTCGCATGGTCGCTTTCGGTGTCAAAGCGGTACGCTACGTTTAAATGCGCCATGATGCCGACCCTGGTTGGTCGCTCTAGCCATGGGGATTGGTCGGGCCAGCCAGTGGGCGTGTCGTTGCCCTCGGTTGCTGGCCGTCGCCTTCTTGCCCACCTCGCTGCCATGCATTCTGCGTTACACCAACTTTTGCGCCATATGTCGGAGGGCTACCATCTTCTGGCACGGTCTGCGGCCGCTTACGTGATCGGCGTGGCGAGGGCATCGTCTTAATCGGATTGTTGTGTGCCCGCATTGCGTGCGTCAATCGTCTTCACCGTGTCCGCTGAAGCCACCGCGGTCGGTCGAGCCAAGGTCGTAGCCATTGTCACCGTCACCGACATGGCGATCGCCCCTACCCTACGTCTCACCTACCGTGAGCCCATGCCGCCGCCCACCATGTCTGAGTCAGCCGACCCCAGCTTTAGGGTGACGGTGACGCCTCGATTTTGCCCTGTTACGATGGCCAGGCGTTCGGTGAGCCACTCGGGCCCAACTACGCATTCAAAGTGCCCGTGCTGGCACACCTCTTGCATTGCGTCTGCTACTACAGCAGCCCATTGCCCTCACTGTCTACCATGTCCTCGCGTTGTCGTGCCTCTCGTTGTGTCGTGGCCAGGTTACCTCTAATGGGGTTGTGTCGCGTGATGTAGCGAGGCGATGCGCCCGCCTCTTCCCTTCAAAATAACCAACTCAAAAGCTTCCCACGGCTCAATTCCTCGCGTCCCGTGAAGCGGAAGAAGTTAGTTAGACACCCCACTCTCGTTGGGTCCAGCGGTGGTGCAGCCGAGGCAAATTTTGGATTTTGCTCGTGGCCGGGTCATGTCTTGCCGTCGTGACCAGAGGGTTGGGGTAAGCCTGTAGGGTGGTAACAATTCAATTGCTTGTAACCTAAGTTAGCCGCCTTGACTCCTTCCATCCATTGCTCGCATTATTTTGGCTAGGGTGCTCATCGCTTGTGGGGTGACTCACGGGTGTCCATCATAGGCGCCCGTCGCCTCGCTTCGATCGCATTAAGCCAAACCATCATGACGCTCCCCTACTTCAACCGTCGTTGAGGCGTACACCACACTGGTGAACCACGATGCTTATCCGCCACTTCTACTTCTGCCGAGCTTACGTGGGCTCGCTAGAATAGTCATGCCTCCGTGCGGATGGCAGCCACCGTTGCACCCTCGACGACATAAGCCTCCGAGTCCTAACCGCCACCCATCCTTGCGTGTTTAGATATAGATGGTGGTCGGTCCCTTAATTCCATTGTAGAGAGCCTAGTTTGCCCGGCGTAAGCGCCTTGTGCCGCCGACCACCGCGGCTGACGCAGCGCGAGATCCTACGGACATCCTCGTGGTAAAGGCAAAACATCCCCGAGTTTGGTTGCAAAGTTACCGGCGGTGAGGAATAGTACGCATAGCGATCGTCTTAATCTCTAAAAAGCTCGAGGGTCTTTACGCAAAATGGCCAATGCGCGCAGGCGCCCTCCGCCTTGGGCAGTCTTGAGCCACCGCACCACGGTGGGCTGTCGAACGAAGGAGTTCTTCTTGGCCCTTTCCTTTTTCTAATGTATTTTCTAATTTAGTTTCTAAGGTAAACTTGTAAATTCAATATAAAATTGTGTAGTTAACCAAAAATTATGAAACCAATTTTTTTAGGTTTCTAAAATCATGATCTATCTTCTAGTATATTTTGTTCACATAGTTTTATAATATTTTTAGGAGTTATGATTAATTTGAGATGCTTAATATTGTTAAAATATAAACTTGTAGGAATTTTTTGATAAATTAATATTAGTGTTAGCTCCGAAACTTTCACAGTAAATTCTTAGCATTATTAGGTGCTCACTTTGTAATTTTGTAGCTCCATAATAATTAGTTTGCTAAGGTAGCTAAATGAGCCCTAGTTTGAAAATATATATTTAATCCGTAAAATGCTTGAAACACCTTGTTATTTTAAAACTAGAATATTTTTTTGGAGACAAAGCATTACTTGGCGACATGGATCACGTGAGACTAGTACATTAGTCATTAAAGCTAGCTTGTTGTTAGCTTATGAGACATAATCATATTTTAGAGTTGCGATTCTTAGTTGATTATTTACATCTCTACGTTGCATCCATGTATATCATAATAGGAACAATGATGGATCCTGGAGTCGATTGAAGTAGCGAGAAAAGATGGTGCCTTAATGATCATGTCACCATGATGGAATGCTAATTTTTGGTTATATCTTACCTGTGACAAGCCCCGATGCATAACCCTATCATTCTCACATTATTTTATGCTTGTGCATTAAGTTTTAATAAGTTGAATGAAACCCACTTGCATATATATATATATCCTTATCCTATGAGTCCTCCTGGCATGTTAGGATGCGTGTAGCTTGCTATGCTATAGTATCCGAGTGAAGTCGGTGATTGCCCTGCACTCATCAGAGATAGGAAAGATATTATTGTGTTATTATATTACTATCACATGTAATATATATGAATGATAATTAGAGACGGGACGGAATGGTACTTTGGATCTAGACTTGGTTAGGCATTCAGCGAGGTTGGGATTACACTTGTTCCGCTTATGTCGATTGAGGACCGTCCGTTTCTTTGTGGATGGTAGTCAGGTCTGAACTTATTATCTGAGCACATACTTGTTTATGGGAGCGAGAAGGCTCATTCGCCCTTGTTGTGGGTTCCGCTCTTTCCAAACCGAATCGATTGGAGGTGGGGAAAGGTGGAGATCTAAGCACCATCTTGAGACCGGGTCTCAAGTGTGGGGAAGCTTGGAGTCCAAGTTTGACGGGCGATCCGGACCCCATGATGTGGAGTGGAATGGGTTGAGTTTGTTTGTGCACAGGGGTACAAATGGGGGCATGTGTTTTGGGGTACCCAACTAGGATATATTGGTTTGTGAATCGCCGTTTCTATGAGATGGTACCAACTTGACTACGGTCTAGCACCGTAGTAAGAATCAAAATATGAAAGATGATAAAATGATTCTGATTACTTACTACCCGCTTGAAAGAAGCATAGGTGATTACATAGAATGGTTAGGTAATGAGCTAATGATGACTGCTAATAAAATTAAATATATGAACGCACGTTTAGTAATGCTTCCGCAGATGCAATAACCCACAAGCCAAAGAAGCCTTACATATTCTTGGAGTCTTTTATTTTCCTTCTATTGGGTAAGTCTTGCTGAGTACAATCGAGTACTCGGTGGTTTTATTTCCTATTGCATGTGATTGGAGAATACTTAGAGTGACTCTTGTGTGTGGAAACCTCACAGTGGGCTCAGAGGATTCCTTTCACGCTTCGCATCGTAGTGTTTATTTATAACCCTTACTAAAGGTTTTTATAAGAAAAAGATGTAAAATCTGCTAGCATCTCTTGTATATAAATATCCACTATGTTAATGCTCCACCATGTCGTTAAATTAATTTTTTGCTTCCTCTATAACTCGATAACATTGTTAGATTCCGTTATTTATAATCAATTGAGGTAATATTCTACTCATAATAAAGAGATGCAAGAAATGACTTGAGAATGTTGTAAGCTTTATTCTCTCATTTATAGTCCCTGATGGGAAATATAGATTTTCAAGTTTCTCTCCATTGGCGTGTGCTCGATGGAACCACGTGGATTTAGTGTCCTCTGTGGGGTACTTAGTGTCTAATGAAGACA